>BQNB010049563.1:15269-41978 GCA_026074375.1 Tanacetum coccineum | reverse complement strand
CTAGCAAGACTGTACTTGAAAGAATTAGTCACTAGACATGGAATACCAGTCTCAATCATTTGTGACCATGACGGTAGATTTACATCAAATTTCTGGAGGTCGTTTTAGAAGGCTTTGGGTACTTGGTTAGATATGAGCACGACATACCATCCGGAGATCGATAGACAAAACAAAAGAACCATTCAGACACTAGGAGATATGTTGCGCGCTTGCGTGATAGACTTTGGGAATGGTTGTGTCACACCGCGCCAAGGCGGAAATGGCGTGACGAGAGAGGGAATCATCACAACACATTGGCGTCTATATAGAGAAACTAAAACATGCATAAAATACAAGGTATAGACACGCAGTGTCATGAAAATACCCAAACACATCAACAAAATCTAAAAGGCTTTTGACATTGAAATAAAGGTAGTTCATGCCAAAGTCACGACATGCAACCATCCAAACAGCGCAAAAACAAATAACATCCATCCTCCAAAACAAATCAAATAAACGAAATCTAGATAACTAAACTTCGCCAGCTGCCTACGGTCCATCTAGCCACTTTTCCTAACTTTAATCTCATCCTGCTTAATACCTGAAAATGATTCTTATACGTCAACACAATGGTTGGTGAGAAACATAGGTTTTCAGACACACATATTAAATCCATTTCCAAAACAATTTAAATAATTCCTGCAATTAATAAAACAATACACGTGCACGACAATTATGCTAACTAACATAAAAGCTAACATGCAATTCAATCCAACTAAACACTAAAACACCAAGCAGACAAAAAATGGCGCTCTTGGATCATACCAAATCTCTTTCCCTCTAGCTCAGGCCATGGATACCCACAAGTAATCCACCTGACTAGGCATCACATCAATATCACATCACATAACATGTAGCACATAACGCATATTAGTCACATAATAGTCCATGCATTTACACTAACACATAATCACTGGAATTAAAAACTCATTTCAACACATACATCATTTCCATCCTAAGTTTAAAACACAATAAAATGTGGGACTATATAACTCACCTGAATGCTCATAACGCAGCTTCCAATTCCTATCACGCAATTATACAAATAAATAAACAAAGTTACACGCGACCAAACAAAAGCTTTAGTCCATGTAACACACATATGATGGATGTCTAAGGGTTTGATTAACCATTATGGGTCACCCCGACACCATGCCCAACCTTAACCACCTCATTAACACTTTACACTAGTTAACTACAATTTATTCAAAAATGCATAATTTTAGTGTGACTTTACCTACTCAAAATCTTTACTTGCTGACCTTCATAAATTATACCAAAAATCATCTAAGCTTATTTATGAGTTTACTAACTACCTTGTGATTCCCAACCACTCATTACATGTGAAACTATCCCAAATAAAATCCGACTTCAAAACTATCTCAATAAGTATCTGATTGCACATTAAAATGTATGGCCCTAATTACCATACCTTGACACAAAATCAGAAGCTATTCTTCTAGGGTTTCTTTATATACATATAGAACTAAACCACTGTAGATTGTCTAACCTTAATTCCACTTTTAAGTTAGGGTTTTACCCTCCTAAACATGACCTAAATCTAACCCGTATTCACTATTTTAACAACGTTTCTTGTAACCAATATTTAACAAACTTCCATAACTTTAAATCATTCGAGGCCGGACTTTTTGAAAAATAGACTCTTTAAACTACAATTGAGGCACTTGAATCATATCAAAACACGTTTCTAACATCTAGATATAATCAGTTGAACACAGCCCTAAATTCTGCTCAACTCTAAATCATGTTCTAACGCAAATCCTAACATGCAACATGCATGATCTTAACCCTAAACTAACCCTAATCATTATATCATCATTAAAGTTCATATATCATCTGTATTTTATGTAAACTCTAGATCCATCACATTATTTGTTACATGATTTGAAAGATTAAACAAAAACTTAATTAAGATCATACCTAAACCTTCACTTGATTATACTTGAATCACACCTTGAATCTTGATAAAGAAATTTTATTTATTTTTTTATTCTTTTAGGGGGTTTCGGCCGATCACAGGGAGAGAGGGGAAGAAAAAGTGATTTAGGGTTTTATTGGTTTTGTATTTATATCCTTAGAATCCTAATTATAGTCAAACTTTGTTTCCTTTTTTTTTCTTTTCTTTTAAACCGGCCGAATAACACCCCTATATATATATATTATTTATTTATTTATTTATTAACTAATTATCTTCATTACCTTAAGTTTTCATAAAACCTAAGCTAATTTGGATAAACCTTTTTACATAAACGCAACATACTAAACCTTCTAAAAATAACTTTTCATTTCACATTTCACTTTCTATATTTAGAAAGTTGGCTACAAACTTCCCTATTTCACTCACTTAACTTATTTCTAACATAATACATTTCTCATAACCGCTTAACATAAACTCATCCAACTATTTATGTAGCATTGCATGCAATACGCCTTTCTTTTTCCATTATCACTATACGTGAACAAATGGAATAATTATCACTAAACACAAACGCACTCAAAATGAGATGATCATACACCTCAAAACGATATCATGCACCTATTCAAACCACTTAGCACACATAAGTTACACATAGCACACAAGAATCACATAGAAACAACTCTTAGCCATTTCTAAAGGTATCACTAACCTAATTAAATCATGGATGTTACAGTATCCCCTCCTTAAGGAAATCTTGTCCTGAGATTTAACTAGCAGGCTCAACAACTCGATCCACGAACAACTATGGATACTTAATCCTCATCTGATCTTCGTGTTCCTAAGTAAACTCAAGACCACGTTTTGAATTCCAGCTAACTTTCACAAGTGCTATTTTCTTATGTTTTAACTTCTTAATTTCTCGATCCATAATCTCTACAGGTTCCTCGACAAAACGAACTGTATTGTCGACCTTGATCTCATCCAATGGCACATGCAAATTTGCGTCTGCCATGCACTTCTTCAGATTTGACACATGAAAGGTGTCATGCACGCTACTCAACTCCTCAGGTAACCTCAACCTATAAGCTACAAGACCAATCCTTTCAAGGATCTCAAACGGCCCTACATATCTTGGTGCTAACTTACCCTTCTTTCTAAAACGAACTACGCCCTTCCAAGGCTTCACCTTTAACAATACAAGATCTCCCACCTCAAACTCTAACGGCTTACGCCTATAATCAACATACCTCTGTTGACGATCTCTTGCCACTTTGGGCTTTTTCTTTACCAACGCTACCTTATCAGTCGTTTCTTGCACTAACTCAGGTCCAATCAAACTACTCCCTCTAATCTCTGCCCATAGAACAGGCGATCTACATTTCCTAACATACAAAGCTTCAAACGGAGCACACCGAATGCTCAATTGATAACCACCACCAAAATCGACAACACATGCCCTCATTATATCCTCCAAATTCTGAATCATACGTTCACTTTGTCCATCCGCTTGAGAATGCTAAGCAATACTCAAATCCAATCACGTCTCTAACACTTTCTGCAGCGTCTGCTAAAAACCACGAGGTAAATCATCCATCTCAATCTGAGTTGATCATCACTAGAATTCCATTCCTTGCTATTATCTCATCAATATAAATTCTTGCCAACTTCACATCTTGAAATCTTCTTGTATAGCTAGAAAATGAGCTAACTTGGTTAGTCTATCGACCATCACCCAAATCACATCATACCCACTACTTTGACCTTGGAATTTTAGTGATAAAATCCATGGTGATTCTATCTCATTTTCACTCAAGTATCTAAGGTTGTGGCAGTAAGCCAAAAGTCTCTGACATTGCAGCCTTCACCTCTTAAACAAATCCGACCATTGTTAACATAGGTAGCTATATCCTTTTTTACACGTGGCTACCAATACATGTCTCCAAGGTTATAGTATGTCTTATCCGCTCTCGAATGTACCAAGTATCTTGATGCATGGGCCTCATCCATTACACTTCCTACCAATAGAACCTAAATTCGATCCATAAAGTACAAACTCTCGTCTCCTTTTCTTTCCATCTGTGGATCTAAACCATGTAGCCTTTCTGCGAGTACGTTCTCTTGCTTGAACGCCTCACTTTGGGCTGCCAGTATCATTCCTCTTACTCGTCTTGATTTCACTCTCTCATTTCTACACAACGCATCACCCACTACATTCGCTTTAACGGAGTATCACATAAATCGTTCTTCAAGGCTGAAAAGCCTCTTCTTGTTCTACGCTCCACTCATACTTCTGATTCCTCTCAGTTAGGGAAGTAAGGGGGTTCAACAATCTTAAAAAAATTCATGATGAACGTCGGTAGTAACCTGCCAATCCTAAGAATAATCATCCAATTCCTCAATGTCTCACTCGTACTCTGGTCCACGTGAACACGTTATGGTTGACCATGTGACCAAGAAAATGTACTTCTTCTAACCAAAACTCACACTTAGAAACCTTAGCATACAGCTTCTCCTTCCTTAGTTTCTCTACCTAAGTACGGTTTGCAAACCCAGTTCATTAAGTCCATAAAAACCGCTGGTGTATTGGTTAACCCAAAAGGCATAACCGTAGACTCAAAATGTCTGTATCTCATTCGAAATGCGGTCTTTGGAATGGCATCCTCATACACTCATAGCTGATGATAACCTGATAGAAAATCTATCTTTAAGAAAGGACACGCTCCTCGTAACTGATCAAACAAGTCATCTATCCTAGGAGCGGATAACGGTTTTTAACAGTTAATTTGTTCAGCTCCCTATAGTCGATACACATACGAAAAGATCTATCTTTCTTCTTTGCGAATAACATAGGTGCTCCCTACGGCGAATGACTAGGTCATATGAAACCCTTGTCTTGTAACTCTTAAAGTTACCCAGACAATTCTTGCATTTCCAAGGGTGCCAAACGATATGGAGACTTCGCGATAGGCGTCGCTCCAGGAACTAAGTCTATACGGAACCTTCCAACGGTATTCTAACCACCTTCTCATAACATACTATCACAAACTTCCTCTTGGACAACCAGTCTATTCCAACAATCACCTCAAAGCTTCCACGGCTCATCGGTATCAACAAACTCCAAGGGTTACGAACAATAGAATAGGATAACAAACGAATATTGAGTCAAAGGCTAGAATGCATATAGGAGATTCCACATATGCAAATAGACGTGGATCAAATGACATAAGAATCCTTTGAAAGAAAGGATACGTATATGCAACGAGTGAAAACGAAACAAAAGAAAATCAACAGGCGTACCACGACAAATGGACACAAAAAAATATCAATACGGAAGACGAAAATTCTTATACCAATTATCGACTTTACTCGAAAGGTCAAAATAAATAATGTTTTTATAAAAATCAATTTAAATTAAGAAAGTCACTTTAAGTATAAAAATCATTTTAAATAATAAATAAAATTATCTTAAATGTAATCTTTATAAAATTCATTCTGGTTGTCATAAAAATCTAGAGATGGTTATCTAATGGTGTATCGTACCTTACCACTATGAATCACTCTAAACTTGCTTTTTATAATAAAATAAAATCTATTTACAAAGATCATTTATTACACAGTTTTCTCCAAACACCAACACAATACTTCCAAAGGGTTTTTATAATTAGACATCAATTATAAAATAGGTTACTCAAACAAAGACCACCATAATACCAAAAGGGATCATAAAAAATCGTACAGACTCTAACACAATACTATTGTTTGAAAACGAAAGAAAATACCAGAAACCATATACTTAAAATAAAATCAAACGAACTCGTACAAGAAAACTCATGCAAGACGTTACATACCCAAAATAAAACGTAAGGTCTTATCCAAAATAACGATCAACAGAGCAAACCTAAAAGCATCGATACTAACACATCGCCAACGGGTTATGAAAACCAAGGGATATATAACCAATGGAGTAATGATCCACACTAATATGTTAGGAACAATTAGTGCTTAAAAGAAACGTTTAATACTCATACGAGTAATCAATGCAACGAAAGAACTAACAAAACGCGCCTATATCCGAAAGAGCATATCGAACACCAATATACATCGAGAACGTCGAAATAGGAAAAATCTAGTATCCTTACTAACCAAAGTATCTATGAAGAATGCTAGAAGCTTAGACTAGAAAATCCCGAACCAAACAAACCGAGCCAAACAATAACCTCTATAAAGCAATACTTAGGTATTCGCAAATGACTAGATAGAAGTGGAAAGCTTACAATCAAAACAACTCACTTAACATATCCGTCCAATTAGGGTAAGAGAACAATTCACTACCCATTACAACCATCTTAATCATGATACACATAAAAATAAAACCATTTACACTACCACCTTACAACTAAACATCAAATAAATGCAATCATGGTCCACAATCCACGTGTGTGAAGCCTTTTAAATTATGTTGGCCGACCATAATTATAAGTGCCTCATTCAGACACTTGACTTACTAATCGTCCAAGATTACCCATTTCAATCATAATTCACATATAAGCACATATTCCACATTGCACATCTTAAACCACTCCAACTTAACACATAAAGGATGCTCCATCAAATAACTACTTACTTATATCAAAATAAAATTGAAACGACATAAAGGAACGAAAGTCTCGCAACAACTCCCAAAATACGAAATATCCAAAAGAAATAATCAATAACAACATGACGAGGTAAAGGACGGGATAAACTTATGCTGGGCCTCGCTTGGGTTTGACTTTGCCTCTGCAAGAATCACCCGACTCCGCGGGTCCAGCCCTATTATGCGCATCTGACAAATGATCAACTATCATATCTCCTTTGGTTCCATAAGAGGCTCCTTATAACGCTTAAGTCCAGTTGGGAAAATAGTTCCCCAACGAGACTTCTTATGGGTAAGGGAAAAACATAGCTAAAATACTAAGAAAGTAATACATATCAAATTAGATAATGGTAGGCAAAATAACTAAAATAACAACTTAGCAAAATACAAAATATATAAGCTATGCAAAAATAGAGGGGAAGCATAGCAGTTATAAAAATAAACACTTGAGTCCTAAATGCATCTATATGAAGGACCCCTAGGTTATAGTCTAGGCTCAACCACCTACTTCTTTATAACCATTGGCTCTGATACCAATCTGTCACACCCCGCCAAGGCGGAAACACGAGGCGCGACGAGAAAGGGAATCATCACAACACATTAGCGTCTATATAGAGAAACTAAAACATGCATAAAATACAAGGTATAGACACGCAGTGTCTTAAAAATACCTAAACAATCAACAAAATCCAAAAGGCGTTTGACACTAAAATGAAGGCAATTCATTCCAACGTCATGACATGCAAACATTCATACATCCTAATAAAGCAAACAATTAACATTCATCATCCAAAATAAATAACGAAATCTAGATAACTAAACTTTGCCAGCTGCCTACGGTCCATCTAGCCACTTTTCCTGAACTATTTAATCTCATCTGCGAATACCTGAAATGATTGCTTATAATGTCAACACTAATGGTTTGGTGAGAAACATAGGTTTTCAGACACACATATTCAATCCATTTCCAAAACAATTTAACCAATTCCTGCAATTAATAAAACAATACACTTGTACGGAAATTATGCTAACTAACATAAAAGCTAACATGCAATTCAATCCAACTAAACACTAAAACACCAACAACGAACCCATAACGCTCTTGTAATTAATAACAAATCTCTTTCCCTCTACCTCAGGCCATGGATACCCACAAGTAATCCACCTGACTAGGCATCACATCAATATCACGTCACATAACATGTAGCACAATAACCATATCAGTCACCTCTAAAAAAGAACAGAGTAATTAGTCCCATGCATTTACACTAACACATAATCACATGAATTAAAAACTCATCTCAACACTTGCATCATTTCCATCCCAAGTTTAAAACACAATAAAAAGTAGGACTATGTAACTCACCAGAATGCTCATAACGCAGCTTGTCCAATATCTATCAACACAACTATACAAATAAATAAATACAGTTACACGCGACCAAGCAAAAAACTTTAGTCCATGTAACATACATATGATGGATGTCTAAGGGTTTGATTAACCAACATGGGTCACCCCGACACCATGCCCAACCTAAGTACCTCATTAAAACTTTACACTAGTTAACTACAATTTATTTAAAAATACAAAATTTTAGAATGACTTTACCCTCTCAAAACACTTACTTTCTGATCTTCATAAGTTATACCAAAAATCATCTAAGCTCATTTATGAGTTCTAACTACCTTCGGGTACCAAACCACTTATTCATGTGCAACTATCCTAATAAAATCTAACTTTCAAAACTGTCTCAATCGGATCGTGATTGCACACATAAAATGTAACGGCCCTAAGTACCAAACCTAGAACACAAAATTAGAAATGCAATCTCCAGGTTTTCTTTATATACATACAGAACTTAACCACTGTAGAATTGTATACCTTAATTCCACTTTTTAAGTAGTAGTTTTACCTCCTAAAACATGACCTAAATCTACCCTTATTCACTGTTTTAACAACTTATCCTTGTAACAATATTTTAACCAACATGACAGAACTCCAAATCATGTCGAAGACCAGATTTTGAAAAATAAACTCTTTGAACTACAATTTAGGCACTTGAATCATATCAAAACACGTTTTTAACATCTAGATATCATCAGTTGAAACACATCCCTAAAGCTGCTAACTCTATAATCATGTTCTACAAACGCAAATCCTAACATGCATACATGCATGATCATACCCTAAAACTAACCTAATCATTATAACCATCATTAAAGTCATATATGATATGTATTATTTAATAAACCCTTAATCCATCTACATTATTTGTACATGGGATATTGAAAGAATAACAAAACTTAATAAGAACAACCAAAACTTCACTTGATAAACTTGAAATCACAACCTTTAATCTTTGATAAAGAATTTTTTTCATCATTAGGGAGGTTCGGCCGAATCAAGGTAAAGGGGAAAAAAAGTGATTGATGGGATTTATCGGTTTGTATTTATATCCTTATACATCCTAATAATAGTCAAACTTTGTTCCTTTTTTCTTCTTTTATACCGTCCGTTATAACACCCCTTATATATATATATATATATCTGATAATATATATATATATATATATATATAAATCATTATTAATAATTTATTTACTTTTATTTATTTATTTATTTATTTATTAACTAATTATCTTCATTACCTTAAGTTTTCATAAAACCTAAGATAATTTGGGTAAACCTTTTTACATAAACAGAACATACTAAACCTTGTAAAAATAACTTTTTATTTCATATTTGACTTTCTATATTTAGAAAGTTTGCTATAAACTTCCCTATTTTACTCACTTAACTTATTTACAACATAATACATTTCTCATAACCGCTTAACATAAACGCATCCAACTATTTACATAGCTTTGCATGCAATACGCCTTTCTTTTTCCATTTTCACTATACGTGAACAAATGGAATACTTATCACTAAACACAAACGCACTCAAAATGAGATGATCATACACCTCAAAATGATATCATGCACCTATTCAAACCACTTAGCACACATAAGTTACACATAGCACATAAGAATCACATAAAAAGAACTCTTAGCCATTTCTAAAGGTATCACTAACCTGATTAAATCACAGATGTTACAATGCGTGCCTTTTAGTTAATCTTCACAAAGTACTCCATAATTACTGCATTCTCAAATATAAATGATTAAGTACCAATTCTTACAATAATTATATAAAATAGGTTATCTACATGGGATAATGATGCTATAAAAGTGACGTTATTTGATGTCATCGGAGGTGTTCATGAAGAGATGAGGGTACTTGTTTCTGAATTTATTTTCACGCTCCTAAGTGAATTCAGGTCCTCACTTAGAATTCCAACAGACTTTGATGATGGGAATACGACTCTGCTTTAGCTACTTGACTTCATGATCCATAACCTCTATAGGTTCTTCAATAAAATGCAGCTCATCATCGAGCCGAATTTATTTTAACAGAATGATGAGGTTCTCATCCGACAGACACTTCTTTATGTTTGAAATGTGGAATGTGTTATGAATTCCACTAAGCTCTTGCGGCAGCTCAAGCTTGTATGCTACCAGACCGACCTTATCTAAAATCTTGAATGGCCCGATGTATCACGGACTTAGCTTACCACGCTTCCCAAAATGAATCACACCTTTCCATGGTGAGAATTTCAACATAACCCTATCTTCGACCTTAAATTCCAAGGGTTTACGCCTCACATCAGCGTAGCTCTTCTGACGACTACGAGTAGTTTGTAAACGATTCTTGATTTAGACTATCTTCTTTGTTGTTTCTCAAACAATCTCTAGACTCGTGAGTTGGCTATCTCCAACCTCACTCCAGCAAACATGCGATGGACACTTTCAACCATATAGTGCCTCAAAAGGTGTCGCCTTGATACTTGCATGATAGCTATTGCTGTGTGAAAATTCAACCAATGGCAAGTGATGATCCCAACTCTTTCAAAAGTCGATTACTCAGGTACACAACATGTCTTCCAAAGTTTGAATGGTCCTCTCACTTTGACCATCGGTTTGCGGGTGATAGGCAGTACTCATGTCTAGTCAGGTTCCTAAAGCCTTCTGAAGTGACTACATAAATCTAGAAGTGAATCGGCTATCTCTATGACACCCCGTAAATTTCCGATGAATATTTTAGTCGTTTCCGTTTGGTAAATTGAAATTTTAGTGTTTAGTTTAATTTTTACGTTTAACCGGGAAGTTGTTCCGCGTTTATCTAAGAATTCATTGTCGGAAGTAATCCGTGCATCTAAACATCGTAGTCTTTCGTCAGTAGACACATTTTTACGTTTTTAGTTGATATTTAAAATTTTTGAAATTTTCGTAATTGTTTTATGTATCTTCCGTATTTGTGTGTTCCGTGAATAACTAGTAACATAAGTATATGAATAGAAACCCTTGAAACTAAATACATACATGCATGGAGTTCCTAGAATTTTGGAGACTAATTTGGTCCCCCTTTAGCTCATGAATGCAACCGATCACCACACACACACTCATAGGATACTCAATTTAAATTTTGAATCAAGGGACATGTTTCCCTTAAACTAGCAAAGGACTAGTCTTCTTCTTCACTCCCATTTGTAGATCATTTTGGTCCCCTTTCCTTCCCCCTTTGCTTGCACCGATCGGAACACACACACCCTACCACCCTTGGATGCTAAATTTTGAAAGCAATATACATATAGGTCCAAGTCCATTCATCTTACACATTCATTACTACTCTCTCTCACTAGAAAAACACACACAACCTTTCTTTCTCTTCTCTCTTGTTTGAACCAACATAAACACACACACAAATTCTTACTTTTCGAACTTTGATCAAATCTATTTGAAGATAAAGTGTTCGGGTTGATATTCGGGTATTTTATAAACAATGTTTGGGTTGTTTTAGTCTCTAATCATCCTCTAGTCATCTTTTCTTGTAAGTCATCTCTTGTTTTTCATAAATGAGTTGTACTTTTACATACTTATGATCATTCCGAACAAGGTATACAAAACGGATCTTTATGAAAATCATTATACATTTTTCTATAAAACTACAAGTCTCAAGTTTTAAATCTTTTTAAACATAAATGGAAGAACATGAAAAATGGTTGTAATTTTGTGTCTAAAAGTTTGTCGTGATCATTTTGATATATATATAAATATATATTGTTGTTATTACGGCTATATCATTTATTTGGGTTATCGTATATAGTGATTCTAAATGTTGTCGACGAAGGGATTAAGTTAGATATTGGTTTTGTTGAAAGCGTGAACTGAAAGTCGATGGGGTTAGGTTTAGAATGGATTTGTTGTGATATTTGCGGTGTTGTCGAAAATCGACCGGGTTGATCTTTTTGGAGTCCATATGGTTCGAACCATATGTGGCTCACACTTAGTGTTCTAAAAATTTATTCGCTACATTTGTAAGCTTAATAAATGTTGTAACGTGATTTAGTTAGTTGTCGGATGTTTTTGCGGGTCAATAAAGGTGTACTTTTATAAAAATGGATATTTTACGAATCGAGTCTATTAAAAAGGAAAGTTGTTATTTTAAGAAAGTTCATGTCGAAATTTCATTGAAAATGTGTCGAAAAATATATTTTATTATCAAACTAATAATAAAATGGAGAAAAACGTTAGGAATCAGGTCTAGGTCAACATTTGCGGTTATTGAGTCAACTTTGGTGTGTCGGGTCACTAAAAGACAAAATACACTAAAATATGAAATACACTAAAAGACAAAATACACTAAAAGATGAAATACACTAAAAGACGAAATAAATTTAAGAGTTGTTAAAGTGTTGAGACTTGTTAAAAACTTATAATTTCGGAAAGTATGTTTTGAAATAATGCGCCTTGTCTGCTCATGTTCGGATGACCAGTCTTTGCACAAAGAGTTATTTCGTTGTACATCATTCTTAAACAACAACTATATGCTAGGTTGTCGCTAGGACCATGTGATTCGTCTTTACTTGATTGATTTCTTTTGATCTATTGCTCGCTTAAGGTGAGTTCATAACCCCACATTTTACTCGTTTTGAATAAATGTTTTAATACTTTGGGGTGAGAAGCATTTCTTGCTTTTAAAATTGGACACACGTACTTTGCCTGAGAATTTCCCTATTTACGTGTTGCCTAAGTAGCGTTTAGACCACTATTGCCTGAATTATCATGAACCGTTAATTACCTTTAACCGACTGGCTGGTTAAGTAAGCGCGAGTGAATAAATAGATCTATTGATACTAATAATCCCCATCTGTATTTGGTAATTCTTACTAGTCGGGTACTTGACAGGTTGTGCAGGCCAACAGATGTATTTCATGTCGAAACTAGTTAGGTTCTCTTTGGTCGGACACTTGTAAGGGCAAGCATTATATGGCAATGTACATGCTATCTTCTACTATTAGCCTCGATGTAATGAGCTTAGTGCAACGTAAATGCCTCTTTATGTGAAGTTGTATCTCCTATAGCTGTCACATACGTTTTGAAATCTTGTGGTCCACACTGATAATATTTGAACTAAACCTATGGATTCACCAACTTTATGTTGATGTTTTAAGCAAGTTTTTCTCAGGTGCTTATTGATGTGTCATCGTGTAGGTGTTATTTTTGTTATCAAGTTTTACTATTTATTTTATGCCGACTATACCTAAAAATAACACTCTAACGGGCAGTGTACCCGGTCAAGATGTAGCTTCGTTGGTAAGTAGGGTGTCCATCACTAAGAGTGGAAGTTAACTCTTAATTCTACTGGTATTTTATTTATTTACTTTTAATACTAATTTAACCTAATTATTCTAATTAAATCTTATACTAGTAGTCCACACCCACTTAACTACCTATGGAAACAGGACGTTCCGTGTAATCCTAAGTCACCGGCTTAGTCTACCTATCTACTTAACCATAGATCAAAACACGGCTTTCTATTGGTGATCTTATTATTCTAGTTATATGAATAAGCGTTATATGTTTCCATCCCGGACTCTTAGCCTACGCCCAAACAACACCGAAGTTGCAGCGCATTAAATATGTAGGACTAGACCCAGTTGAATGATAGGAAAAACACATAATTAAGCACATAAACGGGTATGAAGTAATAAACATAATCAACATACAACGAATAAGTAACAATCGATATAAAGACAAATCAAAACATTATATTATCATAAACATGGCTAATACCTAAAGGTATTAGCCGATAGTCATTGTAACAATATACGAAATCATAGATGAACGATTAAACATAATGCTAATCGAACGTGTATAGTAGAGTGTAGAGATTTCAAGAGTTTTCCCATTGATCAGACCACTTTTCAGGACCTTTTTGGCTTTATAAATCTTTTGGAAATCGGACTTGGTGGCTAAAAGCATGATAAACTTCGTATTGGAGTTTGGTATTTATAGGCTGTGAAAAAGGGTAGATACGCCGTATTAAATGCAGTCAATACGGCGTATAAGGAAATTCCTTGGAGTAAGGACTAAGTTCATCATTAATTGCATTAATTGCAGGATCATTGACTGTTGACTGTGTTAAATGCAATATCTTTGACTGTTGACTAGTGAATACGGCATATTAAATGTCCAAGATACGGCGTATTGGGTCTTGATCCTTGGTCGTTTATTTGTGAAGTGCATGCATGGATACGCCGTATCTTCTTTGCTAGATACGGCGTATATTGTCATAATAAGCAATCTTCATATTTCATTATTTAAGGTCTAAAATGCGCGCCTTTCGGATAATCTTCACAAAGTACTCCATAATTACTGTAAATAATAAATATAAGCAATTAAGTACCAATTCTTGCAATAATTATATAAAATGGGTAATTTATATGGGATAAATGATGCTATAAAATAGACATTATTTGATGTCATCAAATATCCCCCCACTTGAATCCTACTTGTCCTCAAGTAGACTTTAGAAAAGTTTTAAAAATGTATCCCAACCGAAGTTAAGGATTTTTCCGTTTAAGCATTGTTTTGTGATAATCACTTGTACATAACCAAGCTCCTCACGAAATATGGAAATGAAAACACTCAGATCACTAAACTAATCTAGGGTGCAACATTTAATTGGGATGCTCAATTGTTCGGTCGTGATTAGTTTTCTATCATAAGCTTGGCAATGATACACATCTCCACCGCTAGAGCTAAGGAGAAACAAGTCAAAAGCTAAATTAGGTTAAGAAGGCTTAGGGTTGATCATTCAAAAGTCTTTCACCATAAGTACCACACCAACAAGGCAGCTGAATCGTACATACACGGCCGTAACGACGGAATAGATACGTACTATTCGATCACATCCATGTTCGTGTTTAACCAGCGGTTAGGATAAAGAACGATATACGGTAGGGAGCTTCTAACTTTCACCGAAAGTCGTCATCTAACAAGGCAGCTGAGACATGCATACATGGCCGTAACGACAGAATAGACATGCATGCTCGTACAAGTCCTCGTTCGAGTAGACATTAAGGTTAGTTGCTAGGAAAGGGAAGTAAAATGGGTGTTAAACAAAATTTACGAAACAAATAGATAAAGCCAACACATAAGGTACGGTTGCTAGTAACTTTCCCCTGACCATTCCATAACAAAGACTCGAACATATAGACAAACGCCTCGATCACAGAAATGACAAAGACAACCTAAGTTGGTGTTCCCATAACAGTCAACTTCCCTTACATCCCGCTCTTTACATACTTTTACAGAATAAGTGGTGATATCGGCCACTTTTTACAAGTCTTTACTTCGTTGATTTTTATAACTTATCAACGAATAATCGATCCTTCCAAGTGACTCCTTCGGTATAAACTTCTTTTGAACCGAATATTTTTTCTTCCTTTTTTTTGCTTTTTCTCTTTTACCATTTTTTTGGAATACATCATAAATCTCGGTTTTATTCCACCATCTTCACTATCATAATTCGTCCGGATAATCCTTTCCTTGTAACATTTCTTCTTCGGACATGATTCATAATTGCGAAAGTAGCGAAACTTACGAGCTACATATTTTTCCCATTGCATTGTGAAATTTCCCGACCATTACAGAGATAGAAAATTTTCACTTTGACACTGGAAATACAAAACTTTACACGAAAGCAACTAGAAACTTTGATTAAAATAGGCTTAATCTACACGGTAGGCTAAGGTGCAAAGGTGCAACGAAACATATAATATGGTGTAGAAAAATAAAAGAATGGCTCAACAGATTGTTCTAGGGGATTTTACTCTAAAAATGAGAGTAATCAAAGGGTTACACGGGATTTAACTAACCAGTGTAGTTAGTTAATTTTATGACATGTAGGCTATTTGGTTTAATCCTAGAAATTTATTAGTTGAACATGTTCCTCCATCTAAATCCATATTACTCATCATTGCGGTCTCGAGTGATATACCAGGCCAAGTAATAAAGTCCACTACATCACTGGCACACTCATAATTTTGTGGAATTTTTGGTAAGCAATTAGAAACAAAATAGGCTTAATTCTCACAATATGCATCAAGGGTTATAGTGCGCTAGGTAATATAACTAGTGATTTTTACAAAAGTCATGCTAAATTTTTTTAAAATTTGGACTATTTTTAAGCACTTTTAAGCATGTAGCATGTTATTTTGTAAAAAAGAGGACAAGTATGTTCTAATTCTCCATCCCCCCACTTGAATTATACAACGTTCTCGTTGTATAGATAAAACAATTAAATAATAAGGGAAATAGAATTAGAACGAGGAACTCCTTGATATGTTGCTCGGGATGATTCTCCAAGTTGAGCTCTTGAGTAATAAGTATGTTGACGAGGGCTTCAAATTGCCCGTGTAAGTTCAACACACGTTATTTTCAGAGTATACCTCTACCAATTCATCGATTTCATTACAGCAAGGTCCTGGATAAAGATTTAGAAAACAACTTGCAATTCTATTTCGGGTTTACATTGGTTAATATACAGGAGAACAAATATAAATAATGTACAAGGAGTCAATACGTCGTATCCGTACCCCAAGATACGCCGTATTAAAACATGTATTTAAAAATCCTTAGTATGGTTCAGTCGACTAATACGCAGTATTCGTTTATTTGAATACGTTGTATAGATTGAATTGACAATAAAATATAAAATGCAGACAAATAAAGACTAGATAATGTTCAGATAGTCAATATGTCGTATCCATGGGGTTTGGATATGCCGTATAGACCATTTGAGAAGACAGACTCGGTAAAATTTACATTCTGGGTTGTCTCCCGGAAAGCACTTTTGTTTTTGTAAGAGTCTTTAAGTTAGACTCCCTTCAGCCTCACGTCACACCATTTTCGAGCTCTAGAACCTCATCATCGTCTTTGTCAATGTTACCTCCGTTATATTTTTTCAATCGTTTTCCATTGACCTTGAAGCTAAACCCGTCCCTGTCAGTGATTTCTATAGCCTCATGTGGATATACCATTTTAACAATGTTTGGACCTCTTCATTTTGACTTTAGTTTTTCAGGGTACATCTTTAGACGAGAATTATAAAATAGCACTTGATCACCTACCTTAGAATATTTGTCACCACGAAGTCTAGAATCATGCCATTTCTTGGTCCGTTCTTTGTAAATTCTAGTATTCTCATAAGCTCCATCTCTTAATTCGGCTAACTCATTAAGCTGCATAAGATGACTTTCGCTAACGAGCATTAGATCCATATTACATTATTTTAATGCCCAATGTGCCTAATGCTCGATTTCTATAGGTTAATGACATGCTTTCCCATAAACTAGTCTGAAAGGTGTACACCCTGTCGAGGTTTTATAGGCCGTCTTAAATGCCCACAATGCATCGTTAAGTTTTTCTGACCAACCTTTAGGATTGTACCCCACTGATCTCTCTAGGATACGCTTAATATCCCTATTAGTAACTTCAGTTTGCCTATTAGATTGAGGGTGATATGTTGTGGATAACTTGTGACTCACACCATATCTTTGTAAAGCTTTTTCAAGCTGGGAATTACAAAAATGTGTCCCTCTATCACTAATCAAAGCTTTAGGAACTCCAAACCTAGCGAATAAACTTCTTAAAAACTTAACCACAATGCGCGCATCATTCGTAGGTAATGCTTGAGCTTCAACCCATTTGGACACATAATCGACAGTCACTAATATGTATTTATTACCTCTAGATTCGGGAAATGGTCCTATAAAATCTAATCCTCAAACATCGAAGACTTCGCATACCTGAAGATATGTTCCCCGATCTTTGACATGCATCACATCGTCTTACGTACTCATTAGCATCCTTAAAGACACTAGGCCAATAAAATCCAGACTCGTAAACCTTCTTTGCGGTAACTTTAGCACTATGATGCCCATCGGTAGGTCCCGAATGACAATGCGCTAGAATTTCGAGGGTTTCACTTCCATCCAGCCACACATCTTCTCATTATATTATCCGCACATAGTTTAAATGCATAAGGTTCTTCCCAGAAGTAGGTTTTGACTTGCGAGAAAAACCTCTTTCTTTTTTTGAAGGTCCAATTTGGGGGAACAACCTTTCCAACAATATAATTAACGAAATCCACATACTATGGTTCATCGTTATTAGACTTGGATTTTAGTGCCATTAAATGCTCGTCAAAGAATACATCAGCAATTTCCCTCTTAGTTAACACCTCCATATGCGGATTCTCTAACCTAGATGAGTGATCTGCGACCAAGTCTTCTGTTTCCTTATGTTTCTCCAATACTTGACAAGGGATAGTGAAACTTCCTGGGTCTTTTTATTTTAATGGAAGTTCGTCGAGCAAGACAGCTGAGCACCGTTCATTTATTGTCTCCGTATAAGCTTCTTCAAGTTTGGATTTATTCGCCAGTAAACTCTTCAGATATTTAGCGTATTTTGGTATTTGCACCAGGGCTTCGATAAACGGAATATTAATATCGAGTTGTTTTAGATTCTCTAAAAAATTTCGTTGCAGTGCTTCTTCTTTTTCTTTTCTCACTCGGTTTGGGAAAGGAATAGATGATTTCTTTGGTTTTACCAATGGTTGATTAGTTCTTTCAAGAATACTCGAAGATTTATTTTCCACACCATCATCATGCGGCTTTTCCTGCACATCTTGTTCAAATCTGGGAGGTTCATTCTTGTTGATTCCAGTTTCATTAATTTTTTTGCTACGCGTGGCTTCAGACATCATCTTTCGTCCCTTAGTTGTCACTCTTTTGACTTCGTTTTTTGGAATCAAAACGTTACTCACAACCTTTGACAATTCGTTTACCTCGATTTTCAACTCACTCAATAAGTTGCTTCATGTTTTTAACAAAAGCTCCTTGGTGGTTCTAAATTCTTTAATGAATATCTCCATCTCCTCGTGTTCACGTTTACCTTCATCAATGAATTTAGCCAACATTTCTTCTATAGTTAACCTCCTTATATGGTAATTGAATAGGTAAGGAGGCTCTCTGAAAATAGTACCTGAAAAAAAGACATAATTCGAAGTAAAACTATTCTAGAAAACTAAACAAGAAAGCTAACTAAAACTGTTGATGTATCAGACAGTCGATACGTCGTATTCAGTAAACTGGATACGCCGTATCGATGTTTGATGTCGAATACGTTGTATTCAAAGAAAAGGGATACGCCGTACTCCCCGGCAGCGGCACCTAAAACCTGATGTGTCGTAGTGTAGGTGTTATTTTTGTTATCAAGTTTTACTATTTATTTTATGCCGATTATACCTAAAAACAACACTCTAACGGGCAGTGTACCCGGTCAAGATGTAGCTTCGTTAGTAAGTAGGGTGTCGATCACTAAGAGTGGAAGTTAACTCTTAATTCTACTGGTATTTTATTTATTTAGTTTTAATACTAATTTAACCTAATTATTCTAATTAAATCTTATTAAACTTACACTAACGCAAAGGGGGGGGTTTAGCCTGAGAGACTGTCACGAGTTTAGTTCTAATTATCCTAAGGTGATAACAAATAACGCACATAATAGATTAACAAAAGATTAGAAAGCAGTCAAATGTGAGGAAAACGTATTAGCTAGTTTAATCTAATAATATCCCTTGATTGTCTATTCGTACAATGATTATATTAATTCGTTGATGGTATATCATTCCAAAGTTAGGTTGCTGGTTAATCCTGTCACAATTAACCTAAACCCGCATAAAGCTCACACAGTTGATTATAATCTATCTAGGAAACTATAATGGTGGTTATATTGAATCCTAGCTCATGGAGGATTTACCAACTTACTGCTTAATGGAAATTCATATACTAGTAGTCCACACCCACTTAACTACCTATAGAAACAAGATGTTATGTGTAATCCTAAGTCACCGGCTTAGTCTACCTATCCACTTAACCATAGATCAGAACAGGGCTTTCTATTGGTGATCCTATTATTCTAGTTATACGAATAAGCGTTATATGTTTCCATCCCGGACTCTTAGCCTACGCCCAAACAACACCGAAGTTGTAGCGCATTAAATATGTAGGACTAGACCCAGTTGAATGATAGGAAAAACACATAATTAAGCACATAAACGGGTATGAAGTGATAAACATAATCAACATACAATGAATAAAGAACAATCGATATAAAGACAAATCAAAACATTATATTATCATAAACATGGCTAATACCTAAAGGTATTAGCCGATAGTCATTGTAACAATACACGAAATCATAGATGAACGATTCAACATAATGCTAACCGAACGCGTATAGTAGAGTGTAGAGATTACAAGAGTTTTCCCATTAATCGGACCACTTTTTAGGACCTCCTTGGCTTCATAAAACTTTTGGAAATCAGACTTGGTGGCTAAAAGCATGATAAACTTTGTATTGGAGTTTGGTATTTATAGGCTGTAAAAAATGGTGGATACGCCTTATTAAATGCAGTCAATACGGCGTATAAGGAAATTCCTTGGAGTAAGGACCAAGTTCATTATTAATTGCATTAATTGCAGGATCATTGACTGTTGACTGTGTTAAAAGCAATATCTTTGACTGTTGGCTAGTGAATACGGCGTATTAAATGTCCAAGATACGGCGTATTGGGTCTTGATCCTTTGTCGTTTATTTGTGAAGTGCAGGCATGGATACGCCGTATCTTCTTTGCTGGATATAGCGTATATAGTCACAATAAGCAATCTTCATATTTCATTATTTAAGCTCTAAAATGTGCGCCTTTCGGATAATATTCACAAAGTACTTCATAATTACTGCAAATAATTAATATAAGCAATTAAGTACCCATTCTTGCAATAATTATATAAAATAGGTAATTTATACGGGATAAATGATGATATAAAATAAACACTATTTGATATCATCACTTAGCTTTGATGTCGTTGCTTGATTTATGTGAAATCTATTTGCCTGGACCGGTCTTCAAGAATTTTATCTATGTTTTAAATACTGTTTTTGAATCTCATTTAAGCTTCCGCATTTTAACTCTTAAATAATTTGAATTGATCGATGTGAAACTTATTAGTATTTTTATTTAATGCAACGGTGTTTATTTTCAAAACGTACCCTTAGAGGTCGTTCTTTATGCCTTGTACTTGAGATATTCATGAAAGTCACACCCCCGGACGCTTACTCTGATGGGACCCTATTTGGGGGGTGTGACAGATTGGTATCCAGAGCCAAGGTTATAGAAAACCAGGTAGTATAACTAGGTCTGGTCTATAACCAGTATGTGATCCTACGTGATTATATGTGCTTTACGTTATCTTACGTATACGTAATATGTATATGTAATATATAATTAAATATTAAGTATAACTAATATTACTATAATTATATTGCATTTCATTTCGCGGCACTGCATTTGATGGTTTATTCATTCATTTATTTTTCATGCATCATGCACGGTTGATATAAAGGAAATTTATATAAACTTTTGCTTGTGCAGGTCATGGTCATCTCCGTTATCTTAGTTTCATCAGATTCGTCAGAGGAAAGTGTGAGGACATCAGCTGGACGAGTTATCTTGTTTGGCACTATCCCTACCACCATCCTTGACACCACACCTACTGTGACCCCACCTACTACTCATGTTGATTCCACATTGACACCCACCGAGATACCTATTGTTTCACCTATTGTATCACCATCTCTAGATTACACACCCGTATCACCTGATTACTCACCCTCATCTGATACGGAGTCTGATACATCTGAGGATCCGTCACCAGATCGTATACCACCACTACCAGCTACTTTACCATTCCTATCATCAACTGATGATTCTTTAGATAGTAACACACCTGATACACCACCATCGACCACCCATGGTACACCATTTACTGAGATTACCCCTTCTACCCAGAGTTCACCTGCAACATCTGGAGCACTTCGTCGTCGAGTCATGATTCTTGCACCGGGACAGCCTATTCCCTACGGTCGACCTTACCAGTACCATCCTAATGGACTGCTTCATATGTTGACCGCGAGGAAGAGAGTTGGACCGCTACCTACTCATCGTCTTGCTATGAGACATTCAGTTGACTACTCTTCATCAGATCTCTTTACCTATGATGATTCATCAGAGACTTCATCGGATTCTTCTTTAGATGACCTATCTGATTCTTCATCTGGCCATTCATTTTTGGATCATTCATCACCAGCACTACCATCGGGTATGAGATCTAGTCATGAGTTATGTTCAGTAGTATCGAGTATTCCTCATTCATTTGCTGCTATTACCGAGAGACCATCTCATTCTTCTTCTGTGAGTCCTTCTCGCAAGAGGAGTAGGTCCCCTACCACATCTGTATCAATATCTTCACCTATACCTGGAGCATTGTCACCAGCACGTGCTGATCTTTTACCACCACCTAAGAGGATTAGGAGTTTTGATTATGTGACAAATTTAGAGGATTGTTCGAATGAGAGTTCTGAGTCGTCTGTACCTAGAGAGACTAGTTTGAGGGATGACGTTGTTATCAGGGGTAGTGATGAGCCTTACTCAGAGCCTGATATCGACCCCGCTATTCAAGCAGAGATCGATGAGTATATTGCATATGTGGATGCTCTTAGAGCTGAAGGAATATATGCTAGGGTTATAGTTGAGACTGTTGCTCGAGAGGAGGTCAAGACGAGTGTGGAGGGCCCGGTTGAGGTTATGGTGGATAGAGTTATGCATCCTGCGGTGTCAGGTGATATCCCCGAGCCTGCTCAAGAGGAGGGAGCTATAGAGGGTATTTATGAGATGTTGGGAGACCTGGTACAGAGATTTCATGATCACACTATAGAGATCCCAGTTCACTGAGTTCAGGTTATTGAGAGCATTTAGAGGGATTAGGGGCACAAGATTATAGCAACGGGTCAGCAGAGTGTTGTTCTGTCGGAGAGGATCAGTGAGCTGGAGCAGGATAATACGAGATTTAGAGGCACATTGGATGTTGCGAGTAAGAGAGTTACCCGACTTCAACGAATGGAGTTGCGTGTTCAGAGAGATGAGGCAGATTTGACGTTTCTGATTTTATGATCGCATGAGGATTGCTAGGCTTGAGGCTTGTGCTAGGAGGCACTTAGGCTACCATCCTTAGGTTGTTCCATGATTGTTCTAGTATTGATCCGTAGTATGTAGTAGTAGCGTATTATTAGGGATTTGTAAATCCTATCTTTTGGAAACCATGATGTAATCGTTGACATTTGATGATATGAAATCTAATATCTATTATTCTATGTTATGATGTTCTTAACCTAATGCTATTTTTGTTTACTCGTTGCATATTGCATTATTACTAAATCGTGGCTTTCTCCTGAATTTATTTTATTGTGTGTTTCCATGTGATGAAACCCGTTATTTTTATTAAACCCTGTTAATAATCTCGTATTACCTATAATCTCATCGTGTGGTGTATTGTTATGTTGTAGGATAATGCCTAACATACGATCTGGAGCGGCGACGATTACACGTGAATTTGTTAGACGAACTAATATGAAGCGCGCTAGTTGGGCATAAGCGTTCAAAGCTCGTTACTCTGCAATAGAAACCCTTGAAACCCCTGTGGACGGTAGAGGTGAACCATAAGACGAAGATGTTTGAAGACTTTGAAAGGTGGAAAAGGAGGATTGAAAACAGAAAAGGTAATAGTGAAGTGGAAATGGAGAGGAAATGTAAATGGTAGAAAACGTTGAAATGTGAGGAAGTGAATGGAAACAAAATTTAGAGGGAAACGGCACAGTAAATGACAATGGAAATGTTAATGGGAACGAAGGAGGAAATGGTTATAACTTCGGAGGTTTCATGCATGTTGCTCGAGAGTGCACATATCAGGACTTTCTGAAGTGCCAACCACTTAACTTTAATGGAACGGAAGGAGTCGTTATGGGGTTGACTCGTTAATTCGAGAAGATGGAGACGATGTTCCACATTAGTAATTGTCCACAAAAGTACCAAGTAGAAGTATGCTACATGCACACCCTGTTGAACAGTGCTTTTACATGGTGAACTCGCGTAAGAGAGGAGATTGGGATTAGAGGCTGTCATATAGACAGTGACATTGACATAACTTATGAAGATGAAGACTGAGTGTTAACTTCTCGCGAAATGAGATTACAGAAGATGGAGGCAGATGTTGTTGAACCTTGACCAGAAAAAGGAAATTGACTTGACTACTTACCTCAGGAGATTTCAAAGAAATGGTTCTGTAGTGTACTAGAAAGTACCCCGGATTAGGAGTACAAGGTTGAGAGTAATCCTTTGGTTTTACCTCACAATATCCAGGAATTTGATCGAAGTCGATCCTACCAACTCATGATCAATCCGTATTGCTAGCAAACAAACGGATCAGAAAGCGATTAAAAGGAGAGTGCTAGAAGAGCTAACAACAAGAAAGGTTTGACAACAACTCCGATGAAAACCATGGGTAGCAACAGCTATTAAGCGACAAAATTTTGGTTGGAACAAAATGGAGGCAAGAGCTTACAGCTTAGGAAAACAATAAGAGAAAAGGGAGTGGATTCCCCAAATCAATAGATCATCGATTAGCTTGTTTAAAGCATAGTTTAACCTGGATAAATCCAAACTAACTATAAGAAAACTATGATTTGTGAATACACAAAGTTAGTCAGAATAAACTTTCAATACTAAAGAAGAACAATGAATACTAAACTTTAATAAAATTTAAATGCAAATATAATGCCAAGATACATAATAACTAACAAGAGAAAAGATTTAGTCAAAAAAAATTGAAATATCACCTAACTATGTTTTAGTTCCATTTATACACTAAGGAAAACCCTAAAGGTCTTACAAAACGCGTTAAGTTGATCATGCATTCCTATTCCTAATATATCTCATGGCATAACTCTAATGCGTACAAACTTACATAACACTAACAGTACAACTAAACTAACAACAATACTAATAAACTAACATTTTGTACTAACAGATGTAACATCCAGGAGTTCTCAAAGAATTAACATCCGGCAATTTTCGGAATTTTAAAAGACTATTTTAACCTTTGACTTTTCAGGTCCGATTTGACTTTTTGACTTTTGGTCTTTTATTGTCACATAAAAGCGATTACCGCGTAACCGGTAATTTTTCGGAACATATTTAAAGGGGATATATGTTATTCCTAAGTTGATTTATCAAAAACGAGCAGCTAAATCACGTTTTCATTATTCGGACTCTAAAGCAATTTGATGTAAAACGACATTCCTGACAACTTTTTAGTTTTGACCGAGACCCGAAAACAGTCAGAAGGTGACTGAAATGCCCTCGCAAGATTTAGAAACAAGAAAATAATTAAATTATATTTAATTAACACTTTTTATTAAATAAAAATATTTAATAAATTAGTCATCATTTTATTCAAAAACGATTGTTGATAACGCAAATATTCGGGTTAAAAATTTATTTTTGTTTTTACTTTCGGACAAGACATAACCGGGTTTCCAAATGAATAACAATTATTTTTATAAATGTTATAAACATATTTATGAAATACTATCAAGTAAATACTAGTTTTTATGGGAAAAATGATTTGGAAAACAATGGCGCAAGTTTCGTGCCTTGAATCATCCGTTAAGTCACTCAAACGAGTCCCGAACCGCTTTTTATCAAAACTATATTAAAAATTTACACAATGACCCCCCATCTATTTGAACTTGCCACTTTGCATTAAAACTTTTAATATATATAAAAAGTTTTATACATTTTTTTTTCATTTTCATCTTATATAAACACATCAACTTTCCTCTCTCTCTCTCTCTCTCTCTCTCTCTCTCTCTCATTTTTCGGCAGCCACCACCGGCCGGATTCCGGCCACCACCGCCTCACCGCCACTGCCAAAAAACTTTTCCGGCGATTTTTCCAGCTGAGGCCAAAAACGTTTCCCCATCACCCGATCTATCCAACCTACCACCTCACTCTCCTCTACTCGCTGCCACACACCACCCAGTCACCGCCACTGCCACCGCCTCCACGCGCTGCCACCACTCCACAGACGCCACCATCACACCCATGTCACCATCTCCACCGTCGCACCTCCTGCATCCCCACCACCACGCCGCCGTCGTGGTTTATCAACCATACCCCAAAGGGTGCGTTCAGATGTTCGTAAGCACCAAAGAGGGTGCGTTGGGTCTGACAAAACACCCCGAGGGTGCGTTTTGTGGAGTTTTGCATCAGTTAGGGTGCGTTTGGTTTATAATAATGCATAAGGGTGCGTTTGGGTTACGTAAAAATAGAAAAAGGGGTGCGGGTTGGTTTAACAAAAACACCATAGGGTGTGTTGAGTTTATGGCAGCAGCAAAGGGGCTGCGTTCGGGTTGGGTTTTGCACCACAAAAGGGTGCGTTTGATTCTTAGTAGCATATTAGGGTGCATTTGGTGTGTTTATTATTATACAGGGGTGTTTGTTGTAGGTTTTGGCAGCAATAAGGGTGCGTACGGTTTTTAAAAACAGCGGTTAGGCTGCGTTTGGTTATTAGTAACAGCAATAAGGGTGTTTGTTTCTGGGTTTTGGCAGCAAGAGCCACCACAAGGGTAGGTTCGTCTGTGGTTTCTCAGCTAGCACCATAACTAGGGGTGCGTTGGGTTGTTAATTAACATAACTAGGGTGCGTTGGTCTAGTAGAAAAAGTGAATAGGGTGTGTTTGGTTTAGG
>BQNB010049563.1:0-13721 GCA_026074375.1 Tanacetum coccineum | reverse complement strand
TTTTATAATAATTTAAAGAGGGAAATGCAGATGCTCTTTGTGGTTTTCTCATATTGCATGTTTAGTCCTCACATTTGCGAAAGTGCAGGCGGCCTCCCTATGGGAAAACTTTCGTTGCACTCTTAGTCCCTGGCCAAATTAAAATGACCGTAATACCCTCGTCTTCATCCTCTTTGTATTTCTACCCAGATTTTTTTTTAATTTTAAATAAAATTTATTATATAGTTCACAAACCCTGAGGAAACTACATGGATCATTTTTTTTATTTTTCTAAATTTTTTATTTTTTTTAAAATATTTTTTTACGTTATTATTCGTAAAAAAATTAAAAAAATATTACAAATTAAAAAAAAACGTACTTTTTAAAATCTTATTGTTTTGAAAAAAATTAATTATTTTTTTTCTTACAAAAAAAATTAATTTTTTTTAAATGTTAAGAAAAAATAAAAAATTAAAACATTTTAAATTTTAAATTTTTTTGTATTTTACGTCTGAAAATGGAAAAATGTATAAAACTGTTTTACATTTAAAAAAAAAGTAAAAAGGTAAAAATGTTTTACTTTTTTTATTTTTTCTTAACATTTGAAAAAAAACTGTTAGCCTCAAAATATATTGAGTCGAACAATGGAAGTTCGTTCATTATATTAGGTCTCGGTCACTTAATTAATTATACGTTGTAATAGGCTACACGGGTAAACGGGCTCTTAAATGTAATCTAACCGGTCACGTGTATCGGGCGAAAGCCCAAGTAATCCCGAGCCCGGCCCGTAGAAATACCAAGGCATGAGAGCCTCTTGGTATTAAGTATAAATACCCCTCTCCAAGTATGGAGAGGGTGTTGATGCTTGTTGATTATTGTTGATTCTCATTTGTTATTTTCTCATTTGTAAGAATTAACCAACTCTTATTTTTCTCTCTACCTTTCTCTCTCTAACTTCTCTCTACAATTCTTCCAATTCTTCTCATCTTATTTTCTTGTTCATCATAATGAAGTGAAAGTGATATTATTTGGATCCTACACGGTGGAAGGTAAAATGTTTAAAAGATAGGCGGCCATATGAAGGGCTTCGACCCAAAAAGTGGGTGGTACATGTGCTTGAAATAAAAGGGTTCGAATGAGTGTTAATGGTACGGATCATTTGCTCAGACTTGCCATTTTGTTGGGACGTTTTTGGACAAGAGAAGCTAATGATAATACCATTATAGGCAAATAATTGGTGTAAGGCATTGTTATTAAACTCCTTTATTGGAGCAAAGCATGGATGAGATTCGATCTCGACATACTAATACCGAGTAGACATCACTCGTATTATATTAAGGAATAATTTTATATATACAATCTAAACAATAAAATTTATAGTGCACGTTTAAGTCTTGTTCAAATGTGCGAGTATATTTTGCTAAAAAATTAGGGGGGATGACGGTTTGGGTGGTGATTGGTAAGGGGAGGATGTGGTTTGGTCATAAGGTGTAAGAAAGGTGGATAGAAGTTGTAAGAGAGTTAGTAAACTAGCACATGGTTTTTCCAAATAAACCTTGATATCATTTTTGTGTTGGTTTTGATTATGGAACTGGACCTAGGCATGGTTTTGGTGTAAAATTGTATAATTATTGGGTATTGGGTATAATTGTGGGTATTTGGTTAAGTGTAGATATGTAGAATGGTTTACATGCGTATAAAAATAAAATATGTTCCAAATTGCGAAATGTAAACGTTTTACGTAACGTATAAAAATAAAATATAAAAAGTTATAAATTATCTTCGTAAAAATAATATAACACTTGTTTGACATAAACTTTTATTTGTTTGATGCCGGTTTACGTTGATTGATGACTTTTGGTTTACGCGATTTAACTTAACGGTTGAAATTAAAAGTAAATGCGTAAAAGCTCAAAATAAATAATTAAGAGTTTATTGACATAAAATGACTTGAAATTGCGAGTTGTTACAGTCTTCCCCTATTAAAAGAGCTTTGTCCTCAAAGCTTAATTCGTGGTATGTGACGAATATGCGAGATTGGTGAAGAGATGTGGATACTTCTTTTTTACTTGATCTTTACGTTCCCTTGTGAACTCAGGACCTCGTCTAAAGTTCCATCGAACCTTGATAATTGCTATACGGCTTTGCTTCAACCGTTTGACTTCACTATCCATAATCTCCACAGGTTCTTCAATGAAGTGGAGCTTATCATCGATATGGATCTCGTCCAATGGAATCATAAGTGATTCATCGGACAAGCACTTCTTCAAATTAGATACATGAAAAGTGCTATGAACCCTGCTTAACTGTTGATGAAGTTCGAGTCTTATGAAACGGTTCAACTTTTGCTAACAACTTGAAAGGTCCAATATACCTCTGGTTCAACTTCCCCCCTTTGCCAAAACGGATAACCCCTTTCTTAGGTGACACCTTCAACATGACTTTGTCACCGACTTGAAATTTTAGAGGCTTACGATTCACATCGACATAACTCTTCTAACGATCTCGTGTGGCTTGAATTTTGCTTTAAATTTGCACGATTTTCTTGGTAGTTTCATGAACGATTTCTGGGCCAGTGAGCTAAGCGTCTCTGACCTCGGCCCAGCAAACAGGTGATCGACACTTGCGACCATAGAGTGCTTCAAATGGTGCAGCCTTGATGCTAGTATGATAACTGTTGTTGTATGAGAACTCAACTAGCGGTTAATTGTAGACTAATCTAATAACATACTAGATGAGAAGGAAAAAGATTGTTTTAGTGAGAGAGGGGGTTGGATGAACACTTAGAGAGAGAAAGTAAACATATAAGAGAACTTGTATTAATGTGTAAAAAATTGAACACAAACCACCTCTCAAGGCATGAAAGAGGTTGTATAAAATACCCTAATGAGCCGGCCATATATGGCTTACATGGGCCTTTCCTAAATAGCCTATTAAGGTTCCAAAAATAACTAAACGAGCTAACGAAAATTATCTATGGAGTGACCGATACTTTCCTAGGATTTTCATATTTCTAACAATCCCCCCCTAAGGGAGGTCACTCTATTTTACAAAAACTTAAACCTAACATACTATGCTTTATCTTTAGTCTTGAGCTCGTTTGACTTCAATATTTAACTTGTGATTTGATGTAGTGATTATTGACTTTAGGTTTGAGCTTGTTCCTTTATCTTGACTTGAATGTAAAAATGTAATCTTGAACACCTTGAGATCATTAACCAAGCATAGTCTCGATTCGCCATCTTGTAAACTTTGCCATCTTGTGAACTTGTATCTTTTGGACCGACATGCTCATACCTTCTTTGATATGTTATCTTGAAAAGCTTTAATATTGCATCTTTCTTGAGGTTCTTTAACTATAACACTCTGGACCGACATGCTCATACCTTTCTTGATATGTAAACTTGAAAAGCTTTAATAATGCATTTTTCTTGAGGTTCTTTAACTTTAACACTTAGTCAGGTATCAGAGTAGCGGAAGTCTTGAAACATGTACTTGAGCTTTCATGATGTCTTTATGTTTGTCGGTCAGGTATGAGCATGTGGCTATGAATCATGACTCGTTGGGAATCAGCTGCACCAATCGTCAGGAGTACCTGCAGGTTTAGGTTAGTGATAATCAACAGTTATGGATGAGAGCGTCTTTGTTACTTTGTCAAATACGGTTGTAATAACCATGGTTCCCCGTTGATCAGTATAAATACTGCATGTGATCAGGTAGAATTCTAAGGAATCTCCTTGACAGGGTTTCGCAGCTGCACTAGCGGTTCTCATTACCGAAGCGTCTCAAAGCAGACAATACGGTATGAGTGAACCAGCAAGACGAAGTCTCACCGATTGAATAGATAAATCGATTTGAAAATCAATCAACGTGTCACTTGCTAAAGTGGTTTTGTGACACATCGAGAGTGTTAATCATTTCAAAAATTCATCATCAATCGTTAATTCATAACCTGAAACAAGTTTGATTCTTATAGAATTGCACCATTGTTTCTTTCCAGTTGTCACAAGTTTGATTCATATAGAATCGCATAAGTCGCCTACCATGATCTTGTTTGATGTTGGCTCAAGCAGGATTTCCATCTTCATTGTGAATATTTAAATATCACTTGGATGTTCTGGCAAAATCACAAGGATAATGCTTAGGACTTCTTAATATATATCTTGTTATTCACATTGTGTGACATAGCAAGCATAATTTGACAAGTGTCCTAATGAGATTTATGGATGATCTCTTTTGGCTCTAGACTAAATAGTGCACTTTGGTTTTGGTGATCAGAGGCTGAAGCAAACTGCCACCTTTTCAATATCAACTAAATCAGAGTGAGAAAGTCAACATAAATGCGTGTAATCTCCGTGAGAAATGAAACAAGAGTCTGTTGAGAGACCTTGAGTGGCCAGGGAGGGTTGTACATAGCGTCACTGGGTCCAAGACTGTGTTCAATGTCAGACAACAACTTAGTGTTTCTGACAATTTATGTATTGACCTGGTTTCTGCCTAAGTGTTTGGAGGGCTTCTTTCTTTACAACCTTTATCTTTACATTTCTTTTTCATTCTTCAACCCCTTCAGCGCTTACCGAGACTTCATAACTAGTACCTTGTTGGGTTTTTTCCAGTACTAGCTCCATCTCAGGCGGAACTTTTCCCGATTCTCACTTTTTCTCCTTTTGTATCATACCTAAGGACTTCTACACTATCTAGTGGATATCCCTGGGTAGATCCCTCCAGTTCTGGATGGGTAGATCCCTCCAGTTCTGGATGGATCATGGGATTTGAATACCTATGCCTAACCACCTTATAACTCCATAAATTTAAGTACATGGTTGGTCTTTTGGGTATTCCATCACAATCGAAACCAAAATCATTGAAAAGTTCAATCAAAGTGTTTGATATATATATCAAAAGATTTACACTTTGAGAGTTTTTTTATCATCACTAAAAGCTCCCCCTTAACATGTGTATCGTAATCGTAGTACATGCTAAGTGTTGAGTGCATTGAGTTCATTTTATAAGATCACATTTCAGTACAAATTAGATTCAGTTTAATCATATTTTCTCCCCTTATCCAAAATGTTAATCCCTTGATATTTTGTATATTAATTGATTAAATGTTTGGGGACAAAATGTTATAAAATCACTATTAGGAACATTTTAATGCTCCCCCTCAATTTTTGAGGGTATATAAGATAATGTTGAGTACAATAATTTGAATTTTTTTTGAATTTACTATAAATTCTTGAAAATTTTATACTCGAGCACTCCTTAATATCACCATAATGTCTATACTACATATATACAAATTTTACAAGTTATTTATTACATACAAGGTTTGACCTGTTATGATGAGGAAATCATATGATAAATCATATGGTCCTTTGCAGCAGTCGAAAGTCTCCCTCGTACGGTCTCCCACCAATAAATTTCTCCAAGCTTCGCATAATCCTCCTGGTCTTTAGCTGTTTATCAATTGCCCGCATCATAGCTCATCCTTTATCTCTATCATTTTGTCTCCAGATAGTCTGTGGAAGATACTTCATCCAAATTCCCTTTAGGAGATCATTAAGAGCAGTCCGAACATCATTGAGTGTATAGTCACAAAACTTGTGTAGTTCATCAATGCGTATCAATCTGTTCTTCTTGTCTTTGTTCTGGTAAATGAAACCTCTAGGATTGGAGTATGCTGTATAAGCTTCCTTTCGTTTAAGATCTGATCTGTACGTATCCGACTTTATGAGGTTGAGCTTCTTTTGGTAACCTTCGACACCTAATTGAAGATCTTCCACACGCCTTTGGTTGACAATGCTTCTTGTAAACATTCGCAAGGAGACATTAAAAGCTAGGCGTTCTTCAACAGTGAGATTTATCAACTTCCATTGAATAAGAAGAAGCAACATGTCTTTGATGTCTTATATGCGAAGCCTGTTGAAATCGCCTTCTTTGAATTTGTATAGCTTGTCATCATCTCTACGAACAGTGATCCAATCCAGATGCTTGTAATTATGCCATTCAACTATTTGAAGCTTTGTGACAGCAATGATTGTGCGTTTGGAGTAGACATCTCGAGCAGATTCCCTGTTAGCAACAAATCTATAGAATTGTTATCGTTTTCACCCCCAATGTGAGATTCCCCAAAGTGCATGCTTGTAGTAGCTAACCGGTACTTGACTCCACATTCTATTAGGGACCAAATCTTCAATCCATTTGATGTGCCTGTAATCTGCAGCCTTGGTCTTTGTCACTAAAGTTGTATATTTTTGGCTTAAGATACCACCACTTAGATATGCAAGGTCGTTATTGATGACGTGATCAAAAGGAATGACTTGACGACCTCGAGAATTATGTATCAATGGTAATGGCTTGCGCAGATCATGCGGATATTGCTGACCTTCAGGGTTGTTCCAGTCTAATTGATCAGTGGTTGCCTTGTAGACTTCTTCAAAGAAATATTCTAGCTCCACTAGACTCTTGCATGATCCTTTCATTAGTTTGAATGTTGGACCGGCTAATAATTTTGGAGTCAGAGTATCAACTTTAAGCCGGTTCATCAAGAATGCTAAGAAGTCTAGAGGAGTGTCCATTAGTTCATTAAACGACTCACGCGGATCTTCCAGCTGGGCCAAAGAGCTTAGCCAAGGTTGAACAGGTCCATGAGCATCAGGAAAAGTCTTATTCTAATCACGATAGGGAGTAGGAGGTTTTGCTGGTTTCTGAAACCAATTAAGAAGTTGAGAGGTCTCTTCATCAGGTTGATCTTCAGTAACTCATGTTTCAAACTCTTGATGTGCGAGTTCTTCCAAATCTTTAGCAGTGTGCATTGGTTCTTCTGCTTGAGCAGACTCGCCAGCAGACTTGTGATGAGATTTGGACCCTTCAGTTGACTTGCCAGTTATCTTGGAGGTCTTTTCCTTTGGTGCACTGGTAGACTCTGCTTCTTTTCTAGCTCTTCTTCTCTTGGACCCCCGGTTTGATCTAGCAGAGGATTCTTCGTCTTTATCCTCATCATTATGACCTCTTTTAAACGAGACAGTATCTCCATATGTGTCAAGTATGAGTTTGTCACTTTCGTAGGCATCAAACAATGCTTTGTAAAGATTCTTTTGTTCATCAGATCTGTGGATTGACTTATTACTTTCCATCTTATCTATGAGAATCTTCTTCAGATCAAGTTCAGAAAGGGTTTTTGGGTAAAGGGTTACCCCGATAAAGTATATTAAAACCGAAAAAAGTTAAGTACAAATAGAATGTGGCTGAAGTACCACAATAACCTCTAAACAGCTTGATAAACACCTAAAACTAGAGCTTATGACATGCCATAAACTCTTACAACTCTAGAAACAACTATTTGCAACTAGAACACATAACACAACTAAACAAGCTAACCAGCAGCAGCCGTGAAAGATGAACTTCCACCAGCTTTTGTGTTTTGAATTAAGTTAGCCGATTCATCATACACATTTTCCACATCTTCTTCATCTTCTTCATTTAAGGCAGAAAAAGAATTAGACATGGAGAGATTATCTTTCTTAGATGAATTACCAGTCGTCTTCAACATAGGTGTCGATTGAGATGTATAACCCACATAAGTAGTTCCCTTCTTTGGTGCACTTGTAGTCGCTTTAGGCTCATATCTAACATTATGTTTAACCGAAGGACCAGTAAACTGACCGCCATTAGTAGACTTGGACTTACCTTTCCTCTTCTTCTTTTTACCCACCGTTTGGAAACCATCATTAGTCTTCTCAGCATTAGGGGTAACAACATTAGAAGTAGCAACAATAGGAGGACTCACCACTTTTTTAGGGCAATAGTCATGAACATGACCAAAAATCTTACATGTATCACATCTGGGCGGCCTCCATTCATACTCAACACGGATGGTTTCTTTGGTAAAATCATCCTTAGAAAGAGATGGAAAACCAATAGTAAAAACATCCACGAGATCAACCTCTGAATTTACCTCAATTAAGCACCGAGAAAAACTACTCCTACCCCACGAATCATTACACATGAAGCTTGTGTATGAATCAAGCATAACACGTTTAGCAATGAACGTAGCAATTAGACTAATACCATCCTATTCAAAAACTTGAATAGGAACATCATGCAATTTAACCCATATCGGAATAAGAGTCAATTCTTCTTTGAGCAATCTAGTATCCATCGACCATTTCTTAAGAATGATCAGAGATTTACGAATAAACCAAGGACCACCCTCCAGAACAGCCTCTAAACCAGCCCGGGAATCAAAGTTAAAGAAAAAGAAGCCTTTGGAATTCATCACAATCCTTTTCAGCCCATGTTTCGCCTAGTTATTCCTAGCATAATATTCAACAACCGGAAATGCCATTCTCTTTCCAATAAAGTAGCCATATAGAGTGTGTTCAAAGCAAGTACTAACCTTTTCAACAACTTTACGAGGAATAGAGATGTTAACACCACTAAATACGGGATCAGCCACCAAGGTACGAAAGTTAGAATTAACATTTGGTTGATCCTTTGCACTTCCACCCGTAACTACAGCATAGGATGTCTTAGATTCATTGGATAAATGAGTCAGAACCTCTGCTTTGAGTTGTTTATTTACAGTCTTCTTAATTTTCGGCATAATCTTAGAGACTTGTGCTTTAACTTGTTGTTTGACTTGATCCTTGATTATTTTCTTAATGTTGTCATCAAGTTTATTGATGAAGTCTGTATTTTTAGCTTGAGCTTCATCTTTGAGTCTGTCGAACTGTAACTGAACAGCTGTTTTGACGGCGTCATACATCTTGTTGGCAAGGTACGCATCAACAATGCCTGGAATTGAAGAAATTGCTGTAGCAAATTGGTTCGTTTGCTTGAATTCTAAGAAGTCGGTTTCCAAAGTTTTTAGTCTATGGCCAAACTCGAATAAGGAAACAAAGTTGAGAAGATCTTGTTGGGAGGAACTTGGAACAGTTGTTGGTGTGGGAATTGGTGTTTGTTGCGGATGTGTAATGAGATGAATGGGTGGTAGAGGAAGTGTTGTTACAGACAAAAGAGGTGTCTCAGCAATAGTAGTAACCGATCAAAATGAACAGATTAGCTATACATGCCATATTTACGAACTTAAGCGATTTTATAGAAAGACTATCTTGAGTACATACTTACTTACTATTGACTTATTTTGATAGAAATGCCACTCAAATGGACATCGAAAACATCTGAAGCACCAGCCATGACTCGGAAGTCCAACCGCAATCTAGTTGCTGATAGTGGCTAACCCAAAGCCGCTCTAGAAGCACAAGCTGCAGCTGACAATACTAATAGAAACACTGGACCAAGAAAAACTCCTATAGCAAAGAAATGCACTTACAAGAAATTTATGAGTTACCAACCTTTCTACTTTAATGGTACGGAAGGAGTTGTTGGTCTTATTCGCTGGTTTGGACGAACTGAATCAGTATTTTCTTGTAGCAATTGTGCTGAGAAGAACAAAGTGAAATTCTTTATTAGTACCCTAACCGAGGAAGCTTTATTCTGGTGGAATTCATTTGCCCAGCCTTTTGGAGTAGAAGAAGCCTATAAGATCACCTGGTCTGAATTTAAAAGACTCTTGATAAAGAAGTATTGTCCCCAAACTAAGATTAAGAAAATGGAAGGAGCCATTACCATAACCCAGAAGTTAATAGAACAGGTAATAAAACACAATTTTGTACAAGAAACCAATAACCATAAACGAAGCTTGAGGATAGAAGGAACACCACCAACGGCAACAACAACAACTACCGTAACAACAACCGTAGCAATGACTACCACCACTAGCAGAATAAAAGGCAAGAAACCTTTAGGACTTATGCTGCCGCCAATGGGTATACTAGAAACCGTCCCTTATGTAAAAGGTGCACCCTGCATCACATAGGACCTTGCACTATCAGGTGTCGGATTTCTAACAAGATAGGTCATCAAACTAGGAACTGTAGAAACAAAGTATCCTCGGACTACTAGATTAAATTCTAGTTGTAGCTTTTGTTAGGACCGAATCACAGGTTGTGTGATATAAATAACAACACTTGTCAAATTTTGACTATGTAAAGTACGAAGGCAAGTTGCTCATAATATAATATAATGGCAATCCCGTCATACCTTGTTGTTTCATGATACAATTTCTCATTATCTCCGTCTTCATTATTAAAATCTTCATTTCCGATTAAATCAACCTAAGATCAGGTTATCATTAACTGAAAGTAAAGGATGAAAATATTCCTAAGACTGCTTTCAAAACACGGTACGAACACTATGAATTTCAAGTGATGCCATTTAGTTAGACTAACACACCTGCGGTATTCATGGATCTCATGAATCGTGTATGAAAACCATACTTGGATAAATTTGTGAAAGTGTCCAATAATATTTTCATTTATTCTTTTAACAAAGAAAAGCATGCATTTAAGAATTACTCAAGAAGGAGAAATTGTATGCCAAGTTCTCCAAATGTGATTTTTGAATACAATTTCTTGGACACATAATTGATAGATCAAGGATTGTGAACACAATTGACTAATGTCTTATTATCTTTCTCATGATTTTAGAAAATAATATCACCAGGGAAACATCTTCTACTTAACACCATTTGATATCATGTTTTATGCTTAAGTAGGATGATTTATAATCATCTTATTGAAATGAATTAGGACGCTTCTTCATTTGAATAAGGAAATTATAAACTACCGAACTATAAATTCTCAGTTACAAGAATTGGGACGCCTCTTTTTGTAAGTGGCAAATTATAAATGAGTAGTGGTATGTGCTTAATTACACATACCTTTGACCATTAAAACCGGACTTAAATGACCAAAAACGTACCAAAAATACATTGTATTTGTATGTTTTCATTTATATTGTGCAGGAAACGGATATCTGACAAGAAGACGAAAATCGAAGCCAAAAACGACAAAACCAAGCACGGAATGAAAAAGCATGAAAAAGACAAAGTCAAAATCGAAGCCAAAAACCAAAAAGTCAACCCTGACAAAGTCAACGGTCAAAGTCGAAGCCGAAATCGAAGAAATGTTAAATGGGCCCACCCGTACCCATCTAATGGGTCGGGTCAGCCCATTTAAACATATTATGAAGACCATAAGCCCAAATACCCTTTTATATTAAACCCCAAAAGCCTAAAATCCCTTAACCCTAAAAAAGCCCAATCTGCCAAAAGGAAGGCCCAAATCACTTTTAACAACCGTCAACCATTTTACCCTTTAACTCCTAACACTATTAAGTCCCAAGGACTGTTGGTGCAACAAAGATATACAACCTGAGGGGCTTATCTTGCCAACCCTCAAAACTCATATACACCACAAAGGACGATTCATGTCATACATATATACACAATGAGGGACCACTTTTGCCAAAACCCTAAACTTGTACCCTGTTAACATAAAAAACCAAATTTCCCGCCTAAAAACCCTCTTCTCCCCTGTCTCTTTCCCCCACCTCGTTCACTGTTCCTACTAGCCAAAACCATCACTTTCCACCTTACCCCACTTCACATGGCACAATGTCCACCTTGGCAATCCCCTTGAACACCATTGGGTGATGAAAACGACAACAAATTCAAGGGTCAAGATCAAAGAACTTGGGGACAAAGAAATATAGATGGCTATGATCAAATTTGGGATCTCTCTCACACAAGAAACACAAGTCCTCACCCCTCTCAGAAAAGAAGCACAAAGAAGAGGACATGAAGACTCTTAGTATAAGTAGGGCCTTGTAGCTTATTTTTCAAGGGTCGAATTTTGTTTTACTAAGCTTTGTAAGAACAAGATTTTACCATTTTAATACTGTCTTTTAAATACTTGTCTTTTAATTACTGTCATTTAAATTTTGAGCATTGTAATCTCTTTTTCTAGTTAATGAAATTTACAGTTTTCCTTTAAATACTTGTCATTTACATTACTTGTTATTTAATCACTGTTTTTAAGCTCTTATTTAAGCTTTGGAATCATTCAAAGCTTGTTTAAAAGTTTGTTTTTAAATTCTGTCTAAAAAAACCAAAAATCACAAAAAAAAATCCCACCCCTAAAGTACCTCAACTGAATTGGATGATAAACTAGCTTTGGAAGAGCTTATAGACCCCACTAGCTTGTCTTTGACAAGCTAGAGCTTGTAGATCATCTTTATTTGCCCTGTTTTGAGCAAGGGTTCTTGTGAGTTTCTCTTTTTCAATTTTTTGCATTTTACTGTTCATTAGCTTATTTAATGCTTATTTCTGCTTTATCTTGCTTATTATTGGTATTTTATGCTTATTTGTCTTAATTTACTGCTTATTTGTTATTTTTTTGAGTTTTGCTTAAATTTTCCTTATTTACCTTTAAATTGCTTATTACTTAGTTTGCTTATTTAGTGCTTATTGTTGTGTTATTTTTGCTTATGTTAGCTTAACTCAGCTCTGTCATAATCTTTGTTCAAAACTTTTTGCTTAAGACATCAAAACTCAGTTTTAAAAAAAGACTTTAGAAAATTAAAGGGGTGTTTGGGTCAAGACCCAAAGTGGGTCAAAACAGGTGTAAAAACCATTGGGTCACATTGTTCATTTTGTACAAACCTTTTTAAGTTGTTTCTAATCAGTTTTCAAAAGATTTTAAGTCTTAAGGACTGTTTTTAAGTTTTTTCTAATAGGTGTTCAAACTGTTGGTGCATAATCAGTCCTGCATAGCTTATTGGATTAAGACTTGTTGGTTAGTTGTTAAGACTTGTTTTTGTTTTGGTATTGATGTTAAAATGCTTTGGTTTAGTGCCTTTTAGTTTACTTGTGCTTTATTTAAATCTGTCAAGATTTTTCTTAATGTGTGTTTTAGCCTAAAACTGCCTTTTTCAAATTCAAATTTAGGTTCCTTAAAATTGTTTTTAGCTTTTGAAACTTTGAGCATAAGCTCATTAGGAGTTAGTCTCTATCTGTTTTAACTTATTTTTCATTTTTAAGCTTATTTGCTAGCTTATTTATAGGCCTGCAGATAAGCCTTTAGTCTTTTCAAAAACCAACTCAGCATGTACTGAGTGCAAACCCTCATTTTCACCAAGCTTTTTAGTGGCTTATTAGATTTTCAAACTGTGTTTTAATTACTGATTTATAAAGCTCTTAGGTCAAGCTTTTTAGGTGTGCAACTCATTAAGCCACAAGGTTCCCTTTAGGTGCTTAAAAATAAGCCCAAAAAGTGTCCTTTGGGCTGTTTGCCTGCCACTTTTGCCCTTAGCTTATTTGCTTCCTTTTGTGCTTATCTGTCTGATTTTCTTAGCTTATTTCTGTGCATAGTGCTTATTAGGAGTAGTTGATTATCTGTCATTGCTTATTTTTCATTTTTCATGGCTTATTTTGTCTTAAAGTAGCCATTAGTTTAGCTTCTAGTCTTAGTTAAAAAACAAAATTAGCAAACTGTTAGCCCTTTTCAGCTTATTTCCCAGCTTATTTTTGAGTTTCATAAAAAGTTTTCTTTTTTAATATTGCTTATTTTAGTTAGTTTTATAAATTTAAAAAAAATCAAAAAAAAATATTTTCCCAAAAAGAGAGGCCACAAGGATTCGACCTTGTGACCTCCCTTATAGCACATAGTCGTCCCACACAAACACACACTCACCAACGGCACCAGTAGGGCTATCTGTTAGCCCTACTCACCCTTTTATCTTTTATACCCTTTTTCTTCTTTTTAGTTTCAGCCACTGTTTTGCTTATTTCAGCTTATTTCAATAAGCCAATTCCAAAACTCTTATTTTTCTTAGATCCA
>BQNB010049562.1:15766-41978 GCA_026074375.1 Tanacetum coccineum | reverse complement strand
AGAAATTTATTTATAGCATCAAATATAACTAAAAGATTGCACAAACGATATATCTAACCTAAATAATAATACTAAAATTTTAATTTAACAACTTTATAATTGGTAAAAATATAAAACTAACAAAATATGAATCGTAAACAATAAGGATATATACACTTTCCTATTTATCCTATATCACATTAAATTAAGCTAAAAATTATCATTCAACGTAAACGGGCATCAAATAATTAAATGTTTACGTCAAGCAAGTGTTAGATAATTATTTGGAGGATAATTATTAACTTTGCACATTTTATTTTTATTGGTTAAGTAAAGTGTTTACGTTTCGTGATAAAATACGTTTAGGCATTCCCGGAACCACCAAAACTTTTCTACGCTTCAACGAATACCCATTATTATACTCAATACTCAAAGTTTTATAAAACTTCACCCACATTTACCATATAGGCCGAATTCTACATAAAAAAATTAAACCAAGACATACAATTTATAAGTTATACCTTTATACATAAACTTATGATAAGTGTAAAATACACATATCCATTAATACCTAAAATAACCCAATTAAACCCAAAACAGACCAAAAATGGCAAAAATATGCTTGTATTTGTATTTTGTGTGTGCAGGTACGGATATATCAAAAATCACAAGAAAACAGTCAAAAATGGGCAAGCACGGACACGAGAATCAGAAGAGTACAAAAAAGAAGCCAAAGATTCAAAGCCGAATCCATAAAAGTCAAGCCTCAGTCAAATCCAATCAAAATGGTAAAAAATTGGCCAACAAAAGTCAACTAATAAAAGACAAAACCTAAAATGTTTCACTTTAGCCCTCCAAGTTTCACCAAAGTACAAAAATAACCCCTCACCTCTTATTAGGCCCAAGAAACCTTATTGGGCCTGAAATACCTTGAATAACCTTACCCGGATCCTATTAAACCCAAAATCCCAATTAAAAGCCCACTTAACCTAGCCCATTTCCATTGGAACTAAACCACAAGGACTGAACTTGTAATTTCCTAAAGTTATTTATAACTACAAAAAGGAAAAGAGAAAGAGAAGGACTTATTATGTTAATTATCCAAAGTTTAAATCTTTTTAACCCTGAGTCAGTTAAAACAAGCGGGAAAAAGGAAAACACTGTTCATCGTCACTCTCCTTTCACCCCAGTAAAAAACAAAGGGCTTTTGAAAATTAAAGGGTGCAATCGGCTATTCAAGTAAGCTCAAGTACAATGGCAGGGTTATTAAGGTCAAATCAAGAGATTCATTAGCTCACTCTCAATCAAAAGGACACGTCATCAATGGAAGAAGCACAAAGAGGTGTGGGTTTTGCACTAAATTCACTCACACAACAAGCACAAGTGAGCCTCAAATGGATTGCCAGCTTGGCAATCCGTGTGAGCTCACTAGTGATCCAACGGCCATAAAGTTTGATCAAATGATTGCAATGATTGGATGGAAGAGATTGAAAGAAGTTGGCAGAGGCTCAGGACCTAGAAGCTTCTTTCAGCACCTATAAATAGGGCCTCATTCTTCACACACAAGCACGTAGCTTAAGGTAGTTTTTAGCTTAATTTACTTTTCTAGCTTAATTTCTTAAATCATTGTAACATTTCCTTTCAAGTATTGTAATAAGCCTTTATTAATAAAACTCAGTTGAATTTAATCTCTTTTAAGCTCTCTTGTTTACTTAATAAGCTCTTATTTTACCTTAAACTGTTAAGCTAAATAGCCATAAGCTACTCATAAGCTCTTTTAGTCTATAAGCTAAAATTTGAGCTCAATAGGCCTTAATATTATCTAAACCAATTAATCAGCTTAAAATTTATAAATATTACCTTTACAAATGGATTATGGAAAGCAATTGGAAGTTGGTTGCAATGGAAGACCAAATGGACTTTACCCTAGCTTATTAATAAGCTAGGGAGCTTGTAGCTGCTCTTAATTGAGTCCTCTTGTTTAGCTAGAGGATCAAGTAAGTTCTCTTTAAATTCCTTAAGTTTTAAAGCTTTTAGTAATAGTATTATTGCTTTCTATATTATATTTGCCTAATTGCTTGTTCATTTGCTTATTCTATTTGCTTATTTATCCTAATTTGTTCTTATCTAGCTTATTAAGTGAATTTAGTCATTTGTCTTTAGATTATAGAATTTAGATTTCATTGTTATTCACTTCTGTCATAAAAGCTTAAAAAAAACAAAAATATTAGTTAATAGTTATAGATCTTAGGATTTTGGCTTAATCAGTAGTTAAATTGTGTTTAATCAAGTAGTTATAAGCTCTAGGTTATCTGGTATTAAGTTTCTAATAGGTAGATTTCATTTTAAAAAGCTTTATCAAATCTGTCTATATGCTTAAGGAGTGTTTGGAATAAGCAAGTTTGTCCACTAAAAGTCAACATAAATTAGGCAAAATACCTTAGTCAGCTGAGTTTTTCAAATTTAACAAGTTTTAAATAGATTTCATAAGTTAGTTTGTGTTTTTAAAGTTATTATGGCTTATTATGTATCTGTCAGCACCAGGGTACCTTATGCCTATGTTATTGCTTGTGAAATTTTGATCCAAAGCCATTAAGGCTTGGATTTTGATTGAATTGTGTCTAAACATTCTTATTGAGTGTTTCTAAGTGCAGGTTTACCCTTTTGGTAACCTGCACTTCTTTGTTCTTGCTTGTGCAAAGTGTATCAGCAGGAACACTAGGTTCCTACTGTCACTTTTGTTTATAATTTTCAGCTAGATAGCATAGGATTTAGGAGCTCATATTTAGGTTTAAGTTAGTTTTAATATAGCTTAATATAGAATAATGCTTAGTTTTAATTCCCTAGCTTATTTTCTAGATTGCTTAAGCTGTTAAATTCACTAAAAAGAGTCAGTGAAAACTGATTAGTTTACTCAGCATAAATTGAGTAAATAAGCTGTTTTTAGACTTAATTTTAAGCCATCAGTTGTAGGAATTAGGATCTAATCTTTTTAAATTTCATAGTTTAGATATAGCTCATCTTAGTTTAAGGCTTATTTTTCATTTCCAATTAAGTTTACTATAGTACAAAGTTGTTTGAAAGTAGCTTAAACAGCCAAAAAGCCAAAAACAGTAGGTCACTTAAGTAGATTCTTAATTTGCTAATTTTAGCTTAATATACTAGTTTTTATGGCTTAATTAGATAGCTAATAAGTAGTTTAATAAGTTCCTTTAAGCTTATAGTCTAGTGTAGCTTTTTAAGAATTTTAGCTTAATTGATTTTTGTGCTAAATGGCTTATTTCATGAGTTTGCTTGATTCAAGATCAATTTCAGTTGCTTAAAAGTACTTCTAGCTTAGATTTCTTTGCATTTATAGATTAAGCATTTCATAAGCTCATTAAAACTCCTTTCCTTTTTTATTTTGAGCTTAAAATAAGTTTTTTAGAGCTTAATTAGTAAAAATCAAAGGAAGTAGCTAGTTTCTGTAAACAGCTACTTGATAAGCTTTTTATGAGCTTATTAGTGCTTTTCATACCAAAGTGCTTTTGTTAAAGTTACTCCCACCAGCTTGTTTTACAACTTTGCTCTTTTAAGTTTTTAGTAATAAGCAGTTTTAAATTCTCAAGTGCTTAAAAGGACTAGGCTTGTAGTCGGGCTGGGCTCTTAGGGGCTAAAAGTGCAATTTTCAACACAAAAAGAACAAAAGGAACAGAAAAACAATAACGAAACAAACTCGCAAAACAACCAAAGGCTATTAGAATAAGAAAGATCCCACCATGGCGCCAACTGAATTAAAATACCTTTATGACAGAAAACGAACACCCGAGGCACTCATACCAAAAAGCGGATCTAAACGGAATCCTTTGTTTGTCTCAATATGGCATTTTGATGATGAATAGCTTCTTTAACGTTGCCATAATAATCCAAATCTAAAAGATCGATAGGAAAAATAATTCTTTCCAGAAACGTAGTTGCGCGAGAGAGAACAATCCGTGTATTATATTTCCATTGGGGTCTCTATAGCTCCATCGTTTATCAGAATCTATCTCGTCACTAGTTAGAGGACCAATATAATCAATCCACGAAGAACCAGACTCAGCAGCAATTATTTAAAATTCATTACAGGGGGGTGTAGATGGGAAGGAGCAATGATGGAGTCCTTTTTCAGGAGCATTAATGATATCATCTCATTATCATCAGTGGTAACATTACCACAATCACCCTGAGAATGAACTCCAAGAATACACCAGACTATCATCTTCAATCATTTCTTTTACTTGCATTCCTTATACACCCATCTTTATTCAGTCCAAATCATCACGAATCTCGCCTTCTTCAAGGAGTCACAAGTATCACTCTTTTTCCCCTCGAACATCTCCTCTTGCAATACCCGTCTTAGAAGGCGTACACCGAGATTCATTGGTTACATTATTAGGGGAATATCTGGATTCACAAATATCGACATCAAAATGCTCCTTATTTTGCACAAACTTCATCCTAAAACTAGGACCCTTTGAATCCATCCTTTACAGAGGATTAGACTCGGATATTGTCCTCCATCGACTGCCAATATTGGGCGCCCCCCAATATGCAAACTCAGTAGCCATAATACGATAATCCGATTACGATATGAAATACTATAAAGGACTCTATATCACGTGTAAAGACTCTGTAAGGACAAAACCTTCCCATGAGACATTGGTCCATCATTAAAATATCGTAAACACTGATGATTCCCCACCGACACCAACTTCTTATAAACTCTGGAAGCCATGATGCCTATGGCTGACCCTCCAGGTCTATCCAAAACTCATCTGTTCATCTTGGAATAAAATGTGAGAAACATCTTTGAACTCCGAAAATATATCTTTTAACGCCCTCCTTTGAGTCTTGAAGGCTTTCCCACTTGATCCATTGAGTCGAATTCCACCAAACCCAACGTCCCCCTCATATCTAAGACCAACCATCATCGAATCCTCAAGAAGGACATATGTTTTTAGAAGCTCTAAATGACACTTATAATCTATAACTTTAGCAAGAATACTACGCTCCATACCATCCTAATCAATACATATCGCTACGAGATAGAAATCACAGCTTCATACACGCTTCCTTATATACCTTGTTAAATCCGACACCACCACAGATTCTGTCCAGCATTAATTGTACCGTATGTTGCCGACAGTCCACTGATTTCGTTGCCCCTAGGACGCTTTAGCATACGAGTTAAAAGACTGAAAAACACTTTTTGGTTGATTACTAAAGATTTTGAGGGGGGACGGGGTTCGAACCCTACCACTGGGGTTACTTCCCCAGAACCGTTCCCAGGTCTATTATAAGTTGACACATAGCTCGCCCACATCGGCATAATAAATGAAAGACCTGCCCATCCATGCGTTTCTTAGTTAGGGGAGCTAACTGATTGATTCATTAACGTTTTTAAAAGTACAAAACCAAAATCGATTGACCATTTGGATCTCTTTGCAGATATGTAAACTCGGATCACCACAAACATTTGTTACAAAAATCATAAAGATCTTGGACAGAGCATTCCAGGGGATATTAGAAACAAGGAAATTGATGAAAAAGACTTATGTTACTAAACGGGAATTTAGGATGGGATTTGTTGGGTATACCTTTGTTTCGTTGCTCTTGAAGACGATTATTTGCCGGATGATGTTCCTTTTGTTTCTGAATAATATTTTGATCGGTGAAATGTGCCAATTGCCATCGTTATTTAACAACAGAATAGCCAAGATCCGAAAATAGGATTGAAAACGCCTATCATTTGTGAAGATGTCTTTTCATTTGATTGCTCCAGTGTTTACATATAGTATGTAAAATGTAACTTTGGTTGGATGATGATGATGATACTATTTATATATTGAAGATTATTTCCGAGCAACTCTTATTTGGGACTATTCATATCTCAGATTATTCTATATCACTAAATCCCATCTTATTTTAAGCTTAATTTTAGGACTTAGTTTGTTGTCGGGGAGGGACCTCAGGGACTATTCTTGTAACTTTTCTGTTTTAATTGATTCTTAGTTAATCCTTGCCTGTTAAATGCTTTAGCCCCGTTAGCCCTTAGGTCTTTTACACTATTAGTCCTTCGTTAAGTTTTAGTTAGTTTAATTAATTTTAATTAGTAATTAGGGTTTATCTTTTAATTAGTTCAATTAAGGTTTAAATAAAAAGTAAAAATTAGGGCTTTTATTTTTATAAAAGTTCTGAACACTTTCTTTATTTAGTATATTTTTTATAAAAATTTTAATATTTTTATTATTTTTAAAGTTTTTAATTAGTTTAAATTTTAGAAAAATTATATCTTTTAATCTAAAAAGCCAAAAATAGTAATTCCTTTTTCTAAAATTTGCTTTTTTACTTATTTTACTTAGGAAAAATATAATTTTAATTAATTTCTATTTTTTTTATTTTTAGGATTTAATTAAAATTAAATAGTTTTTAATTGATAAAAAATTCAAAAATAATCTAAAAAATATTTTTATTTTTCTTAAAATTTTCTTTTATTTTAATTTAGGTTTAGAAAATTAGTTTGCAATCCTAGGGTTTAATTTTAGTCAATTTGCTATTTAGTCGCGTTTTATTTGTTTTTCGTATTTGTTTAATTGTTTAAATTGCCTTTGTATTTCAATTGTAAAATTCAAGTGTGTCTAAAACGATTTGAAAGTTATGCTAAAGCTAAATAATCGAACATGAATAACTTTACAAATAAAGTTGAGATAATTTTCAAAGAACCAAAATGATTTTCAAAGAGTTTACAAGATTCTCAAAAGAAATAAGATGAATTTTCAGAAAAGATGCTCATTTGTCATGCAAAGCTATCACACCAATCAACCTTCAACTTCAAGTACTTTACCAAGCAATACCATTCCAAATCCTAGGAATGAAGCCAAGGCAATTACGACTCGTAGTGGTGTTTCATACGATGGACCTCCGATTCCACCGCCGGTGGTGGAAAAGGAAAATGAGGTGACAAAGGATACGGAGCTACCGAGCACCGAAGACATCCAACCTCCTCCATTCGTCCAAGGACAAACCAAAGACAAAGAACCAATCGAAGAACCTTCTTTCGTTGCTAACAAAGCCAAACCTAATTTGCCTTACCCGTAACGGGTCAATATAGTATTGGGCTCAACAACAAACAAAAGCCTCGTTGAAAAGATGACATTCTTTCTTCAAAGTTTAATGGAAATCTTTCGAAATCCATTATTTTGAGATTAGTTTGGGCGGATGCTCCTCATCCATATGCCAAAGTTTCGTCAATGATTTAAAAAGATGTTAAAATTAACTAAGACAAAGTTGATCACAATTGATGACCAAAACGCCGTTGAAAGAAACTTGTACGTGCGGTTGCCTAAAAAAGCTCCGAAAAGCTAGGTGAACCCCCGTCCGATTTCTCATTCTAATGTATTTTTCGAGTTTGATAGTTACTTAGCCCATGCCGATTTAGTTGCTAGTATCAAACTCATTGCCGTTTATCCATTTAGAAAAAGCTTCAACAAAACTCCCGGGCCCTAACTGAAACAAAAATGGGTTTCAGAATAGCCGCCATACAATTTACTAAACCAATCGTGAGCCGAGAATGATTTTGTCAAAGTAGGGAAGTTTTACTTTCCGCCGATTTTGATTGTGTCTTGATTTTTATAGCCTAGACCCTCGAGAACCGTTAATACTCGAGCGACCCTTTCTTTAGGACGGCTAAATGCTTTTAAATACGATGTTACCGAAGGAGAGATTACTCTAGGAATGATGATCAATCTTTAACACCTATAAAATGTGGTGAATGCACAATCCATTTCATACAACAACACTCGAATCGAGAAGAAAGTAGATCAATGATGCGCTTGTGAAATTTAGTCACAAGAATTACTTGGATTTCCGAATTCCGTTGCTTACAAAACCTCAAACAATCCTTCTCCGTACACTGATCTGATTGTTTTCCACTTCATCTCCAACACGTACTCCTTTGATGAAAGCGATTTTTTTCGAACCAACCTTATCCTCTGTTGTCTGTATCAGTCTTTCATTCACCCTGCTGTCATACTCTATTTTATGCAGCGCTCTTTTCTCAATTGAATTTTTAACATAATCCATGTTTTGGATCAGTGTATCATGAAATTTTGGAATATCGAGTCGAGTGTATTCTAGAAAGTAGTTGCATGTCATTACAATATATTTATCATTCAAATAAATCTTTGACTTGATGAACATCTGAAACTCTGTCTCGAGAACTTTAAAAAAAGCCATGGATCCAATCTCTTGAAATTCGTTGTTATCAAGTTGTTTTTGAAGTTGATCCATGTTTAGGAACATCGTGCCTGTGAAAGTCTCTAGATCTTGACAAAAAAGTGTCGTAAATGCGCGTTTGAATCCATCCTCGGTTCGACTTCCTTTTAAGTCGTTGTTTAAAAGACACTTGAGGTGTGAATGAAGTCGTTGAAAAGATACCATGCAACTTTCTTTTGTTTCTGAATCTGAACACGAAGATAAGGTATATTTCTTCTCTATATTTATCGTGATGTTGAAGTGAAAGTTGTTTGGGATTTTAGTGGGATATGTGTGATTGAAGTTTGTGGTTGTTGTAAGCATTCACGTTACAGGATTTTACAAGGGTCTATGCTTAAAACGATAAATGAATTACCGGGATTTTACAATCACTAGAAACAGTGAAATGATTTGATTCGGACAAGCACCAGCGGCCAATGAATTTGTAATTGTTTATAAAAAATGATAACTGTATGGCTACGGGTGTACACGCAGATTGTTTAAATAGCTCACCATATCTGAAACGGGCCTAAAATTTCAGATCGGGCCGTGAGCTAGAACAAAACAAGTCTACACAAAATTCCAAAAAACTGTAAAAACGTAATTACTCATAGTAAACTGAGGGTTTTGGGCCTCGAAATCCGTTAAACCAACTAAAGGGTGACTAAACGTAATTTCCGTCTCATTTTTCTCTTCGAATTGAGAGGTCACTGGGCCATGAAAGGACTTACGGCATCGAGAGTTATGGACTTTGTTTTACTTGAAACCCTTTTCTTCACCAAAGATTTCTAGACAAAACGCTAGTATGTGCGATCTTTAACCAAACGCTAGACGTGAGTGGTGCTGACACCAAAACGCAATGTTCTTTGAGCAAACCGCAGTCTGTCTTTTGAAGTCCAAGTAATGTCAAATGATTTCTCGAAATTTGGGCAGCATAACGTTTAGATTCAATATTTATAAAATGTCTTTAATGGTACTAAAAGTAGTAGCAAAACGCTTAATACCAACCCAAAAAAAAATAATCAAACGCAAAAAAAATAAAAAGCAAGAAAAAATCAAAAGCCAAAAAAATCAAAACGCAACTTTTTAAAAATCAAAGACGCAAACTTAAAAAAAAATAAAAAAAAAAAAAATATAAAAAAAAAAAAAAAAAATACAAAAATAAAATCAAAAAACGCAACTTTAAAAAATCAAAACGCAACTTTAAAAATCAAAACGCAACTTAAAAAATCAAAACGCAACTTTAAAAAATCAAAACGCAATTTAAAAAATCAAACGCAATTAAAAAAACTCAAAACCAATAAAAAAAATCAAAACGCAACAAGAAGAAAAATCAAAACGCAACAAGAAGAATCAAAACGCAACAAGAACTTTGCCAGAGAGTCAAAACGCAACGACGAAATATACGACTTTTTCTTCCAAAAATCGCCTAAAAATCACCCCTTTTTGACCTTTTAACTTGATTTCTCTTGCACAACTTAAGCTACCTTATGCCTAGATCTTGCTTAATAACATAAACATTCACACATCTAAGCACAAAAATCCGGGTTTGATTTTTTGAACCAAGAACAAAAAGTAACTAAAAATTTGAGCTTGTTTAACCACACAAATGAATCACGAATCCACTTAGGCTCTGATGCCAATTGTAGGATCCCGTTAACACTTCACTTCATACAATCGATCACGAATTAGAACTAGAAAGGAGAAAGAAAGAGTTGTTCTAGAGAGATAATTGAGAGAAAAGTGAAAAGATATTTCTTAGATATTTTGAACAACTAACTTTTCCAAGTGGAAAAGTTCCTTATATACCCCGACACTTAAAAGTGACGTGCGGGATATTTAACTAGGACCCGGGCTCGGGTTTTGCTTGGGATTAAACCCAAAACATATACAATATTAGATTATCTATCGAAGACAAAGAATACAACAGCCCGATTCCCAGATATTATCCTATCTACAACATTTAAACTAATGTAAAGAGGGGGGGGGTGGGGGGGGGGGGGGGTCGAAGCTCCATCGTAGAGTGACCGAACTTCCTTGTTCGACTCAATAAATTGAGGCTAACATATCTTCTAGAAACAAGGGGAGTGAGTGATGGAGAAGTTTTACCGGCTACTCGTTATTGCTCTGTGTAAATTAGGGAGGGAAGTGAAAAGGATGTATAGTAAACTTTGACTGTGTGTATATAACTCAGGGTTGACTTGGACCAAGGGTAAGGGTATGTTGGGCTTTTGTATTGGGCTTGGTCATGAATTGGATAATGGATTGGATTTGTTATACTATAAAGGGCTTAAGGTTTTATAGATAACATGTTAATGGGCTGACCCGACCCAATAAAATGGGAACGGATTGGCCCATTAAGGATGTCTACGCCTTTGGCTTTGATTTCTCACGCTCTTCCACTCTCGTGCCTGATTTTGTCCGTTTTAGCATCGTTTGTGTCCATTAATGATATATCCGTTACCTACAAGACACAATTAACAAAACACACATATACAATGCATTTTTATGTATTTATCGTTTATTATTTGTCTTTTTAGCTCGTTTTATTAGGTAAACACACATATACAAGCTATTGCTCAGTTAATTATTCTTCTTCCATTCTTTTAGCTAAGAGTGCATCCAAATGAACTTGTTTGGCAGTTTCCTCTTCCTCTAGGAGTTTGCAAAACTTATGGGCTTCTGCACAAGACTAGCTCTCTTGATTGAAGTTGTTCTTTAGTTCTTTTAGGAGCTTGAGTCTATTCCATGAATAATTGGAGTTTTCCTTCCTATTGACTCTTTTGGCAGAAAACTAACTGGTCCTACTACTAGTACTAATCCTAAGCCACCTGTATTATCTTGTTCAAGCCAGTTATTAACTTCTTCAAAGCCTGTATAAATCTTCAAAGCCAGAAGTTCAATGTCTTGTCCTTGGACTACTTTTCTCCTCTTGTATCTTTTTATCCTTATCAATCTGACTTTGGACCTTGAGAAGTTACCTTGACAGAGTTTTAGCTGCTTTAAGGTTGTAGGACTGTTCTTCTTCTTCCTGAGCCTTCCTGAACGGCTTAGTAGGAGTAAAAAATCTCCTTTTGAACTAGAGGATCAATCACAAGTGTACTGAATCTACTCCTGATCCTTTGGTTCTTCAACCTCTAAGTAAGTGAAAACCACATGTCTCTTTGAGAATATCTTCCATTTTTCTTTACCGTACTACCCAACTTTACAATCGCGTTTCCCATGGTCAGCTTAGTCTGCTTGAGTTCTGTCTCCAAACTATCAACCTTTGTGATCAAATTGGGAACCAGGTGAAGTAAGTCTTCCACTGTCATAGTTCTTGCTTCTGGCACATGAGGGTGAGTAGGATTATGAGATTATGGAAATTCAGTCTCCTGTCTAGGTAAAAGTGGTTGGTGTTCAGGTGATGGTTGCTCAAAGATGTGCTCAGTGTGTTCATTGTCAGGTTCAGGTGAAGGTGATGTATGGTGAGTTGTTGGTTCAGCTACAGGTGTAGGTTCAGATGCAATTGTTGCAGATATCACAGGTGGGTGAGATGAAGATGGTAAGGGTGTAGAAGATGATGGTTGATCCTTAGCTTGATCTGCTGGTCCTGCACTTTGATCTACAGTAACAACTGGTAACATTGCAGGAAACAAAGGTCTAGGTACCCCTCTAAAACTCCTTTTCATGTTCCTAAAAATCTTTTTTTTTAGTCAATTACAATAGCAAATAAAGGATGTTATTCTCAGTTTGTATTTCCAAAATCATTTGTAGAAATTGTGGGTACATCAAAAACTTAGTTTTACTTTTCAAGTTTGCCACCATGCCATCAAATATTAATTTTGAAAAGTTATAAATCCTGCTAGTAGAAAGACAAAGCAAAGCATTCGAGAAGAGTGCTACTAATTGATCCTATCCACCACTTTTTAGCGACTTATACCAATGTAAAATATGATGGAATAAAAATCTCCATTGGAGGATGTAACATGACTTTTCCCAAAATGTAAAAGTACCATTCAGCTGGTAGACCCACATATTACCCATCCCCTTAAAAAATCTCAGTATTTGGCAACATGGAAATCCCTGAAGCATCTGCTAATTAGAAGCTTTCGTTTTTCGAATAGATGCTTAGTTGATTGTAAATTAAGTGCTCTCTATGGTTGTCTTAGTTCTAGAGCTCCCATCAGAAGATGTTGCAGGCAGTTGCAGTTGCCAAAACTGTTTGACATAAGGAGTCATGGTTGTAGGATTGTGAGTCAAGGCATACACGCATATGCGAGGCCTTTTAGAAATTACTATATTGCAATCCTGCACTTTCTTAGGTTTCAATTAAAGACTCCTAAATTCAGGTTTCTTTAAGAATCCTACTTGGTTATGCTTGTCGCAGTATTTCATGGAAGCCATTCGTTGAAATTGTAGTAAAAAAGGTTGTTGATTTGTCGGTGATTATCATCTATGGGTTTGACTCCGTTTTGGTAACTAGTAGTACTGATTGTAGATGTAATTGACTTTATATGCGAAAAAATAATAAAAAATGTCAATAGTCCTCTCTGAGAAATAGGCTCTTTTTATGAGAAAACTATTTTAGGTGAGATAAAACAGTAAATATCCAATTTGTATCATTATCTGCTTAAATATCCCCGCAATTTGCTATAACGGTCATATTTAGAGAAAAGTCAAAGTTCTGAGACCAAACAGTACTAACGACTAGTTACCAGTATTAATATTGGCCTACCAGACTTAAATCTGGTCAACAATAGCTTAGTATGGGGGATTTTGGTATGTGCTTAAATACAGATACATTTTACCTAATAAAACGGGCTAAAAAGACCAATAATAAACGATAAATACATAAAAATGCATTGTATATGTGTGTTTTGTGATTTATGTCTTACAAGTAACGGATATATCAAATATGAACAAAAACAAGCCAAAAAGGACAAAACACGAGCATGAAATTAGAAGAGTGCATGAAACCGAAGCCGAAGGCGTATGCATCTATAATGGGCCAACCTGTACCCATTTTAATGGGTCGGATCAGCCCATTAACTTTGTATCTATAAAACTTTAGTCTAAAACCAAGTCCTTTGATAAATGTAAAATACACATATCCGTTAATACCTAAAATAACCCAATTAAACCCAAAACAGACCAAAAATGGCAAAAATATGCTTGTATTTGTGTTTTGTGTGTGCAGGTACGAATATATCAAAAATCACAAGAAAACAGTCAAAAACGGGCAAGCACGGACACGAGAATCAGAAGAGTACAAAAAGAAGCCAAGGATTCAAAGCCGAAGCCAGAAAAGTCAAGCCTTAGTCAAATCCAGTCAAAATGGTCAAAAATTGGTCAACAAAAGTCAACCAATAAAAGACAAAACCCAAAATGTTTCACTTTAGCCCTCCAAGTTTCACCAAAATACAAAAATAACCCCTCACCTCTTATTGGGCCCAAGAAACCTTATTGGGCCTGAAAAACCTTAAATTACCTCACCCGGATTCATAAGCCCAAAACCCTAGCCCATTATCCTTTTTATAAACCACAAGGGCCAGTTTTGCAATTTCTAAAAACTAGTTTATAACTAGAAAGGGAGAAAAGAAAGAGAGGGGCTAGAATTGCATTTTCCTCAATCTCTAACTGAAATAACTGTCAAAAAAGGCGCCATCTCCATTTACTATTCACCCGTCGTCCCATCTTTACCCAAGCTGTAAAATGAGAGGGCAAATAGAAATTAAGGGGTCCAAAGGTCAATTCAAGGGCTCTACATTACTAAGGAGGGGTCAAATCAGTCATATCATTACTTACTTAAGCTCACACTCAATTAAGGCCACGTTAGCCATGGTGAAAGCACAAATAATAGTGGGTTTTTGTGCTAATCTACTCACATAAGTAGCACAAGCTGTCACAATCATAGAATGACAGCTTGGCAATCCTCAGGTGTCCACAATGTGATCCAACGGCTCAAGAAAGAGATCAATAATGAATGAAAAATGAAGGGTACGGATTGAAAGCTTGGAAAGAGACTCAAGAGGCTAGAAGGATCCAAGGCAGGCTATAAATAGGCCTCACACTCTTCACACACACACACGTAGCTTAGGGTAGTTTTTAGCTTAATTTACTTTTCTAGCTTAATTTCTTAAATCATTGTAACATTTCCTTTCAAGTATTGTAATAAGCCTTTATTAATAAAACTCAGTTGAATTTAATCTCTTTTAAGCTCTCTTGTTTACTTAATAAGCTCTTATTTTACCTTAAACTGTTAAGCTAAATAGCCATAAGCTACTCATAAGCTCTTTTAGTCTATAAGCTAAAATTTGAGCTCAATAGGCCTTAATATTATCTAAACCAATTAATCAGCTTAAAATTTATAAATATTACCTTTACAAATGGATTATGGAAAGCAATTGGAAGTTGGTTGCAATGGAAGACCAAATGGACTTTACCCTAGCTTATTAATAAGCTAGGGAGCTTGTAGCTGCTCTTAATTGAGTCCTCTTGTTTAGCTAGAGGATCAAGTAAGTTCTCTTTAAATTCCTTAAGTTTTAAAGCTTTTAGTAATAGTATTATTGCTTTCTTTATTAAGATTTTGCCTTACTTGCTTGATTATTTGCGTATTCTATTTTGCTTATATTTGTCCTAATTTTTTTCTTTATCTAGCTTATTAAGTAAGTGAATTTAGGTCATTTGTCCTTTAGATTATAAGAAATAGAATTTTATTGTTATTCACTTCTGTCATAAAAGCTTAAAAAAACCAAAAATATTAGTTAATAATTATAGATCTTAGGATTTTAGCTTAATCAGTAGTTATATTGTGTTTAATCAAGTAGTAGAAAGCCTCTAGGTTTAACTGGTATTAAGTTTCTAATAGGTAGATTTCATTTTAAAAAGCTTTATCAAATCTGTCTATATGCTTAAGGAGTGTTTTGAATAAGCAAGTTTGACCGCTAAAAGTCAATATAAATTGGGCAAAATCCTTACCCGCGTGAGGTTTTTCAATTTAACAAGTTTTAAAAGATTTCAATAAGTTAGTATTTTGTGTTTTTAAAGTATATTATGGGCTTTAATTAATGAATCTCTCAGCACCAAGGGTACCTAAGCCTATGTAAATTGCTTGTGGAAATTGAATACAAAGCCATTAACGAGGCTCGGATTTTGATTGAAATTGTGTCTACAAATTCTTAATTGAGTGAATTGCTAAGTGCAGGTATACACCCATTGGTAACCTGCACTTCTTTGTTCTTCTTTGCATATTGCAAAGTGTATCAGCCGGGAACACGACTCAGATTACCTAATGATCACTTTTTGTTTATAATTTTCAGCTAGATAGCATAGGATTTAGGAGCTCATATTTAGGTTTAAGTTAGTTTTAATATAGCTTAAGTTAGAATAAAACTTAATTTTCATTTTCAAAATCATTTGCTTAGGTTCATTTAGGATTAAAAGTCACAAAAATTCCAAAAAGGCCAAACGTAGGTTTAAGCTTTAGACGATTAATTGGGCATTTTCTAGCTTATAGTTTAGGATTTTAATGATTTAGTTTCTATTGCTTATGAATAAGGTTAAGTAGTTTTTTCAAAAGCAGAGGTCCAAAATTGGCTTATTGAGCTTTTAGCTTAATTGGATTTTGTGCATTTGAAGAGTCCTTACTAAGTTTAGCATTATCATCATCATTTTAGTTGCTTAATGGTTTCCTCCAGCTCATATTTCTTTTCATCTATAGATAAACATTTCAATAAGCTCTTAGGAACTTCTTTTTACCTTTAAAATTGAGCTTTATATGAGCTTAATATGGCTGTTAAAGTGGAGAATAACCCAAACCCCCACATTCCTGAGACAGCTAATTAATATTTAGATAAGCTGTTTTTGAGCTTATTAGTTAGTTTCAGCTTATGTCCCTTTTATTAAAATTGCTTAATTTTGTGTCCTTTTAAAGTCCTAGTATTTAGTTTTTTTATAAAAGTAAAAAAAAAAGAGTAAAAAGGAGTTGCCCACACTCGAACCCACGACCTCACACTTATAAGCCATACATGTTAACCAGTTTGCTACTATAGCTCATCCATCATAGTTTCTTTCCATCAAATACTTGTACACGTTTTGACTTTCCCTTTTCTTAATAAGCCGTAGCTTTATAAGCTCTTTTCTCAGCTTATTTGATAAGCTGAGTTGGATCTTATATTTTTCTAGTAAACTTCGTTGCATTATAGATTTTTCCTGAAATTTTCATAATTTTTTATCAATTAGTTTATTTTTTATAGTTTTTCGAAAGATAAAATCTTATAAAATCAATAAAAAATAGAAAAAAGTTTCAGAAAAATACAAAAAAATAGTTTTTAGTTTTATAAAAAATAGCTTAAGGTTTACATCCAGTAAAATCATTTTTACACTTTTTAGATCTTAAATTTCATTTTTGAGCTTTTATTTTAAACTTTAAAAATAGGATTTTAATAATAAAAATAGTTAAAGATAGTTTTCTTTGTTTTTATAATATTTTAGACTTTTCTAAGCTTTAAAATCATTTTTCCAAATTTTTAGTACTTAATTTTCTATTTTCTAGGATTTAATTAGATTAAAATAATTTTTAATTCATATAAAATTCAAAAATAATCAAAAAAAAATATTTTTCTTTTTCTTAAAATTTTATCTTATCATAATTTAGGTTTAGAAATTTAATTTGCAATTTTATGGTTTAAATTTAGTAGGTTTGCTTAATTGTTTCCCGTATTAGTTTAATTGTTTAATAGTTTTTAATTGTCCATTTTAATTGTTGCTTTAGATTATCAAATTATCAATTCGCTTATTCAAATCATAATCCAAGCTTAAACAAGGTTTCAATTTCACTGGTCGTTGGGGAAACGACCCGGGTGATCATACTTACTCGGTTAAATATACGTATTATATATTATATTATATATATTTTTAAGAGTGAATTTTCCTTAGGGAATTTTCTTAATTGCTCTGTGGAATATTATTTTATAGTATATTTTATAGTGTATCTAAACTACTATCATCCATACTAAATCCCAATCCATTTAAAGCCCATGTCTATGTCAAAGCCCAATCCACCAAAAGTCAAAACTGTTATAGAAAGGAGGTCAAATTACTGTTTATCGTTTCCATTTCCCTCTCTATCACATAGAGTAACAAATAACCAGGGTAAATCTCTCCTCATCCAAACACACGTTTAAGTGCTTCTAGAAAGAGACCTGACACGTCTGACACACCTTTGACACGCTGGCAATCCTTAGCTCTCCTATTGGCTACTAATTCGTGGAAGAAATCTAAGGGATGAAAGAGATGGTTGAAAGATCAAGGGCTAGGATTGATGGATTGGGGAGCATCTCAAGGACCTAGAAGCTTCACTCCATCACTATAAAAGGAAATGTAGTCACATAGTATTAATCATCTAATGTAGGAGTAGATTAGTGTAGGAAGTAGTATAGTTGAAATTTCTAGCTTATTTTATGTTTAATGTAATGAAACTCAGCTTATTGTACTCTTATTTTAATTAATAAAAGTATTTTCAGCTTAATTCATTTGTGTACTTTGAATTCAGTTTTTTTATGCAATTTACTTAAACTCCTTAATAAGCCTAAACGTTTTTCCAAGCTCTCTTTAAGCTCAAATAAGTTCATACAAACTTATTAGAGCTAGTTTATTCCTTATCAAGTTAATTGGTTAAACATTGAGAATTTAAGCTTTATGGATGATAAGCTAAAAAGGGATGGGCTTATGGCTTCTTACCAGCTGATCTCTGATAAGCTGGAGCTAGTTGATAAGCTCTATTGAGCATTTGTGTCCTTGTTTAAGCAGAGGAAAAAGGTATGTTTTACTTTTACTCACTTTATCCTAATTTCTATTTAGCTTATTTTACTACTTATTGTTTGCTTATTGCTTCTTATTCTTTGCTTTTAATTGTTTATCCATGCTTATGTTGCCTAATGTTAGTTTAATTTGTCTAGTTATCAGTTTAGAAGTAGTAGAACACAGATATGCTAGTTTTAGACATTGCTACTATTTCATTTACATTGAAACTACTTATAAGCTTTGCTTATTATCCAATGCTTATTTTACTTAAGTTTTGGCTTAATTATCATTAAAATGCTTAGAACTTAATCTGTTTCATCAAATTTAAGCTTAATTAGATCTGTTTTGGTTTTTAAAAATGATTTTCAATTTTTAAAGGGGTGTTTGGCACAAGTAGTTTTAACTTGGTTAAGACTGCTTGTGTTACCTTTGGTCATTAGGTCAGATTTTATAAACTCAAATAAGTCCTATGTAGAAGTTTTCATAAGCCTAGATTAAGTGTAGCATAGTTTTCAAGTTTGTTAAATCAAATTCCTAATCTGCTAGTTCTTGATAGGGGCTTAACTGTTGGATCTTTGGATTCATAAAAAGTGCTTTTAAAGTGTTGTGTATTTGCATATGTTTTTGGTTATTAGTCTTTGATATAGCATTTTAATCCATTTAGCTAAAAACAGCCAAGTAATTTTAGTTTTATGAGTCCAAACTTGCAGATCAATAGGGGTTATATCATAGCTTATTTTTGGTTAATTTTTGTTGCATTTAGCTTAATGTAGAATAAGCTCAATCTGTTTTGAGTTTATAGTGTGTCAAAATCCTTTTAGAGTCTTAAAATTTAGTTGGCAAGTAGTCCTAAAAACATCTAAAAAACTAAAAATAAGTAATTTTGTCTGTTATTTTCATCTGCTTGTTTCTAGCTTATTTCTTTCTCTTTGCTTAATTCTAACTTATTTTTGCTATTTGAGTGTTTGTCTTCATCTGGTTTTCTCTTGTTAGCTTATTTGAGTGCTTATTAAGTTATTTCTCTTAGCTTGAATTTAGTGAACTTTTTCCTTTTTAGTCTTTCTTAAGTCTGCTGTCTTAATAACTTTTGGGAGCTTTTAGCTTATTGTAGTTGCTATTTGTTTAGTCATCAGAGCTTATTAAGTTTAGGTGTATATTTGTTTTAAGCTTTTTCACTTTACTTTAGCTTATTAAGTCCAAAATACTAATCAAGTTTTAGTTAAATAGTCAAGTTAGCTTTTAAGCTAACTATCACTTTGAATCAGCTTTTTCTAGCTTATTTATAAGGTTTTTCAAAAAAGTCCTTTTATTAAAGTTTCTTTATGTTGCTTATTCTTTAGCTTTTCAAAAAGAAAATTAAAAAAAAAGTTTTATCAAAAATGGTGGCCACAGGTTTCAAACATGTGACCTCCCCTTCACACACACATGCAGTCAACCAACTGCCCTAGGGACTTTTTCAGTTATTACTTTGCATCATTAATTATTTATATGTTTTTTTAATTAGCTTTTTTAGCTTATCAAAGCTTATTTCTAGCTTATTAGTTTAGCTTATTTTCCTGTTTTATTTTTCTTAAGTTTTAAATAGTTAAAAACATCTTTCTTAAATTTTTCAGATTTTTATAAATTAGTTTAATATTTTTAATAATATTTTTAGGTTAAATTAGTTTTAAATTCATAAAAAATAAAATAAAAGTCTAAAAATATAATTTCTTTTTCAAAAATTATTTTTATACATTTAGGACTTTTAGATTTAAAATTTATATTTTTAGGGTTAAAGTTTGATAATTTAGGTTTTTAGTCGCGTTTTTAAATCCCCTTATCATTTTAATGTTTAATGTTTTAATTTCCTGTATTGCTTAGATTTTCGTGCTTTTATTTACTTTCCATTTGCGTTACTAGAATTAGAAACCAAATTCAAATCTTTAATGACATTCAAGCTTGATTCCTGACATAACCATAAATTTCCATTCACCTCTCACCGAGAAGAACGATACCCGTGTTGATTACTTATTATTCTTTCCCAAGAATAATTTGTATGATACTTTGCTTATGTATACATATATATATATATATATATTATATATTTGAGGGTTATTTGTTTGATACGTATTTAGACGAATATCAGAAGTCTTGTATCTTAGTGATCAAGCCTAGATCATTGGGTGATCTAGTTAGGGTTTGGTATACTTCTAAGGGAATATGCATCATGTCGCATGGATAACTGTTTTAGTTGACTATGACGCCGTAAATTCGCTACCATCCTGGTAAGGCGAATGTAGTAGCTAATGCACTTAGCAGAAAGGAGAGAGTTAAGCCTGGGAGAGTTCGAGCAATGAACATGACCATTCAGTTGAGTATCAAGGATAAAATACTAGCGGCTTAGAATAAAGCATCTAAGATTGACAATGCATCAGCAGAAATGCTGCAAGGGCTAGATAAACAGATATAACTTAGAAGTGATGGGGCATGGTATTACCTGGTGATGCGTATTTTAATTTAAAATATATTTTATACAAGTTTTAATTTTATAAAACTCAATTCACCTAACAAACGCACTAACAGGCAGAGAACCTGATCGTGAGTAGTACATAAATGGTAAATCCGAGGTTGTCCCAAGAGCTAAGTGCCAATTAGTTTTAATTTGAAAGTTCCACGTTTTAAGAATGGTTTTAAGATTGATTTTGAGAATAACAAGAAAGTAAATATGCGAAAAAGTAAAAGTGATAGAAGTAATCAGGGAGAAAGGCGTGCTAGCCTAGCCAATTCATTACTACCGTTATAACTATGTTTTCCTGCGCAATGTTACACCATGATTTCATTGGTGGTTTTTAAAGTCGACAGACCTGAATAGATATCTTTAGTCTGTCCTATACTTCCTGCGATCCCAAATCCCTCGAAAGTCACGAAGGTAGGGCAACCAAGTCATAGTGATTAATCTCAATATCCGAAAATCGCCCCAAGAACTAGTCGCCTAATAAACCTATGCAATTATTAACCCTCCTGAAAGAATTCATGTTCTTTTAATGTATATTAGTGATAGAGGCCGGTAACAAGGTTTGATTCCTACCTAGGGTTAAATGGATCCACCCAACCCTAGTACCGCTGCAATACCCACGTTCAAGTGGTAATCTAATAACATGATTAACATGATCTAAACCACCCGCAATACTACCAAAACCTAGGGTTACACGATAGTCAAAAGGATATCCAACGAAACCATGATCTAACAGGAAACAAATATTACAACGATAGTAAATTAATGACTTGGCCAGCACTTGAAGTGCTTACCCGCTCATGGTAAGAACAAAGAAAGAATTAATAAAGATAATCATGGATGGAAAACTCATAATTCTTACAAAAGTTGTTTATGAACGATTAAATACAAAAGTAGGTTTAAGTGTGATCTCCCTTGGACTTCTTGTGGAATTCTTCGAGCTATGGAGGCCTTCATCACCTGTTAGATCTGTGGTGGAATGGTTGATATCAAATTGTCTGAATGAGGCCTCTACTTATAGATTTCGAATAGTTTACGGCGTAACCTTTTAGAGTTTTACGCCGTAAACTGCTGACGTGCACTTTCCATTTTGCAGGATTAAAGGATGTTACGACGTAATCAAATGTCAACGTTACGTCGTAATGCTGAATCAGCTAACTCATCCTTCCATATTAATAATGTTACGACGTAATCCTTGCGTATGGTTACGCCGTAATCTTGCTGGGTGACATGTCTTGCCTTAAATAGGTTATGGCGTAACACTATCGTAGGGGTTACGCCTTAAAGTCTCGTAAGAATCCGCGTTTTCTTCATTTTTTTGGTCCTTTTCCCGTGTTTCTTGTCACATACTTGCATTTTACCTGAAAATAACAAAATAACCGTAAAAGTATCGCATTCAAGTATTTATAAGACAATTGCAAGTATTTTTAGGGGAAAATTGACACTAAAAAGTATCAAATATTTGATGTTATCAATGTTTACATGACTTTACCTTAAGGATATTTTTCCAATTCTAAAACGAAAGTGTGTAAACTAGTTAAATCTTTATATGGTTTGAAACAAGCGTCAAGAAAATAGAATGAGAAGTTAGTTCTTACTCTATCCGAGCATGGGTTTATTAAAAGCTAAAGTGATCACTTTCTTTTCATAAAAAACACAAATGACATCTTTGTTGCTTTACTTGTTTATGTTGATGATATTATCATAACTGGAAATGATCCTGTGGAAATTAGCAAAGTCAAAGAAGTTATGAGCTCAAAATTCCAAATAAAAGACTTAGGAAAATTATAATATTTCTTGGGTATTGAAATTTTGGAAGAAAGTAACGGTGTTTTTATTTCTCAAAGGAAATATTGCTTAGAACTCTTACAAGAGTTTGGGATGCTTTCCTGTTAGCCCATTTCTACCCCTATGGAAACAAATCATGTTATGGCCCACTTACCAACTGAAAAGGACCCCCTTCTCACCAATATAACCGGTTTTTAAAAATTGGTTAGGAAACTGATTTACCTTACCCACACAAGATCTGATATCTCGTATACTGTTCAATGTCTAAGCCAACGTATGCATGCTCCCTTGAAATCTAATCTGCAGGATGCTTTGAAAGTTCTAAGACACTTAAAGGGTTCCCCAGGTAGAGGTCTGAGATATTCCTCCAACAATCATAGTGATCCATTATCTGGTAAGGTTGTTGGCTTTAGTGATGCTAACTGGGCAAAATTCCTAGTAACCAAGAAATCCATTAGGTATGCATAATTTTCAATAAGTGTCTAATTTCCTAGAAAATTAAAAAACAAGCGACTCTCTCAAAATCATCAACTGAATATGAATATATAGCCATGGGATCTTCTACTTGTAAAATAATGTGGATTATAAAGATTTTAAATGATCTTAAGATCAAAGTTACTCTCCCTGTTCCTCTTTATTATGACAACAAATTTGCAATATAAATTGTAAATAATCTCATTTTTCACGAGAGAACAAAACACTTTGAAGTGGATGTTCGTTTCATAAGAGATAAAATTGCTAAAGGTACTGTGAGGATTTACAAAATTGAATCCTCAAATCAAATTGCAGATATTTTCACCAAACACCTTCCTGTTGCTCAACATAAATTTATGAGCAATAAGTTGGGCTTATGTAATCTTTTTAACAAATCAGATTAAGGGAGGATGTTGAGAACATAATTTGATATGTTAAAAATAATTTAAGCATCATTTATTTATTTATTTATTTGTGATATCTCATGTGCTCTTTTGAATAAAGGCAAAGTTAAGGCCATGGTAGAAAGAAAGAAAGTTGTGGCTGATTTATGAAGATCTAATCTCAAAGGGCTGAAGTGCACATTTTAGTCCTATATATCTCTCCATCGTGGTTAGGGTACAAACAACAACAAAAATATCACAGCCTCCTTCCTCCCAAAGTCTCCTTCCTCCCAAATATACAAGTTCTTAATCTGCTATAGCATAATTCTTACTAATCATTTGATCATTGTATCTCATATGATTGTTACATAAATCAATCATAAACATTTGTCTATTGCTTTTAATCATTTGGTTAATAATAAGGCTAATCGCGCCGACTAGTTCTGTTTTGATTCATTGTCATGTGTTTCTATACATGTTTTAACACTTATGTAATATAAGCCGAAATCAAATAAGCTAATAAGCTCACATATAAGCCGAAACAAACACCTCCTAAGTTGACAAAGGGTTTTATTATGTGTTAAAAGATGGTTAACAGGAGCTAAGAACCAATGTAAGAGGTAGTATGTATAAGCGATAAACATTGGGTCAAACACACCCAATGAGTGAAATCAACATCCGAAATCATTTTTGACAGAACCACACATCTTAAAACTGCATACTTATGCAAACTCTTATTAATCTTGAAATCAACTTATCGAAATCAACTAATTGTGAAACACTCGAACAAGTATTTAATAAAAGGTAATTATAAATTAAATCTATCAATAACAGTTCATAGTAAAGTTTTATGAGTGATTTCATGTATCATTGTCGAGTATAGTCGAACGTCTAGCAAACCTAAAAGAGCACAAGCTATTGAGGAAACTATTAAGGTTTTCTATAGGTAATTGATACGACCCAAATTAGTTTGTTAGCGAGTTATTGAATGTCTGCAACTACTGTACATCATTTTTCTAATGACATACACGGCCAAGCTTTGCATGTGTTAAATTTAATTGCGGAATTTATTCTAATACTCACACCCACTTTTTTTACTTGATTTTTATGTCTAAAGTCAATCTTTCTGTAATTTTGTTAAGTTTGTCTTCATTCGATTTATAAAATTGCAGGTCAAAAGAGCATGGTAGTGGTTGGATTGCATCAAAGTTGTGACATTCAGGTACTAAACCGACAACATTCTTCTACTCATGACAATTTTATTGGTCAGCTTCTGCTTTGATTGGCATCACCGTTCAACGTGTTGTTGCTCCAAATGTCAGTTTTTTTGAGATATGAATGACTAGAGTGTCTTATTCTATGCTTATCTACAGTCCAAGACTTCTTAGAGAACTTCTTCTTTTATGTTGTTAACAGGAACCTTTGAATGTGGAGATGTTGTAACTTGAAATGCGAATGGGCGAGATGACATGTAAGATCATCAGGTCTTCAAATATATGATATTGGCCAACTAAAGAGCAGTGCTGCAAAACAAGGTCTACAAGGCCGATTAATCACCGATTAGACGCTACAAGGCCACCAACCTTGCCGATTAATGTAACGGGATCAAACAAATAGGTCAACTATGGTCAACGGCGATCAACGGTGGTCAACGATGGTCAAACTTGCCAGAAACCTTCTAATCATGCTGAAGTACCTAAAACTCACCGTAAACTTGTTTTGATCAATTATATTAACTGTTTAAATCTATTACAAGTTGTTTTTTAGAAAAAAACTTGCCAATAATATCTAAAACTCGACGAAAATACACAAAACTTACCGGAAATACTTAAATTTTGCCAAAAATGCCAATCCGATTAATCGCCGATCAATCCCGCCTTGACCGATTACAAGCTACAAGGTTGTTGACCGCCCGGCTAACGATTCATGATTTTTGCAACCTTGCTAAAGAGTTTATAGGAAACTGTTTTCGTTATGTTCTAAAGTCTTCTTCAGGTTATTGTACCTCGCAGTACTTTAATCTTTACTAATACTTGTCCAAACTTATATCCATTTAGGATCAGCATAAGAGTTTGATGGCTCACACCACACGATCTTCCCCATCTTATCAGTCTTCTCCTATGACATATCATTCACCAGCCTATCAATCTGCACCCACTACAAATCCTTCATCAAGTTACAATCCTCATGTAACACATCCAACACCAAATATTCAGTTTGCTCTGGCGCCTTCTCATTCAACAAGTAATCAATCTTCTCATATGAAACAAAATTCACCAGCAAATCAATTTACTCTTAGGACACATGGTTCAACGACTAACCAATATGCTTTGTCTTCTTCGGTGTAAGTTATTGAATAAACTATAATGTTTTCCCCTTTTATTTGAAATGAATTAAATTGTTCTTTCTGTTATGATCATATTGTATATCACAATGGACAGGTTGCGAGGTCGCGGTAAAAATAAATGCTATTGGGAAGAAACTGAGACTCAGTTGCTAATTGAAGTTCTTCAAGACATGGCTTGTGATCCGTTATGGAAGACTGATGTTGGTTTTAGAAGCAACTACATGGGTGAGTTGATAGAAGAATTCTCGTAAGAAGTCCAAATTTTTCGAAGCAAGTTTCACCTCATATCGAGTCAAAAGTGAAATGGCTAAAGACTAAGTTTCATATCATCAATGACTTGTTGAAACTAAGTGGTTTCGAAGGGAATGATCTAGACAATAAGATCGCATGTGAAAAGGAAGCGTATGATAATTACTGTAACGTAAGTTTTTGTGTATTATGCATTTTACACGTATTTTATAATGTTTTGATTTGTCTTCATATCAATTGTTTCGTATTCGTTGTATGTTGACTATGTTTATCACTTCATACCCGTTTATGTGCTTAATTATGTGTTTTATCTATCATTCAACTGGGTCTAGTCCTACATATTTAATGCGCTGCAACTTCAGTGTTTTTTAGGCGTAGGCTAAGAGTCCGGGACAGAAACATATAACGCTTATTCATACAGCTAGAATAATAGGATTA
>BQNB010049562.1:0-15488 GCA_026074375.1 Tanacetum coccineum | reverse complement strand
TGCGTGTTACAATCATTGTTATCATACCCTAGATGAGTCCTAATAACGATCTATGGAGTCATTATAGGATTCCACAAGTCTATGGAGTCATTATGGAATCATTGTCACCATCGGATCGGAGTTGATTCCTTGTCAAAACTGGTCGTGAGGGTTCTCCTATCACTTGTTCCAGAGGGTGATCCTTAGTCCATTGATATTCATAAGGGTATGGTTGATAAAATGTATGCATGTTCGATGGATCCACATATTGTGAAGATGATGATTCGGCAACACTTGTGGATGGAGTAGCAAAAGGATTTACAAACGTATTGTCATCAAACATAGCATTCGTAGCATTGTCAGCAATTGTTGTGGGTTGATGCTGAACTTGTTGTTGTTGTGTTTTGAGCTCGTCAACATCCTGTGAAGTGTTTGGGAAATTTGTAGCTTGAGAGGATGAATTTGTTGGTGTCGGTGCGGTGTCTGCTGTTGTTGTAGTTGTCGTTGGAGTCTAAAGAACTTGAGGTGCTTAAGAAGCCAAAACAGTTCTTGGAGTAGCTGATGGTTGACCACCAATATGATCATCATATATAGCTTCGAACAGTAAATCTAATTCGCCTTCTATTGGTTGTTGAGTTGTTATTGTTGACGGAGTATAAGTAAGAATAAGTCCTGAACTGATCTGTCCAGAAGTAATACTTTAAAGCCTGGGTTTTAAACTACTTTGTTCAAAAGCCATAGCTGAAAGCTCATCAAATGTCACATTCATTGTCTCTGTGGTTTTCTTTATCCTTCGGTTGTAAACTCTGTAAGCACAGGAATTAGCAGAATGACCAATGAAAAAACTAATATCACCTTTTGCACCAAGCTTCCCAATATCTTCACTATCATTCTTAGGATAGCAGAGATCCCCGAATACATGAAGAAAGGAGATATTTAGTTTTTCTGCCATTAATAAGCTCGTATGATGTTTTGTTAAATCGACGGTAAATGATGGAGCGGTTTTGAGTGTAGCATACAGTAGCAATTGCTTCAGCCTATAAGAATAACGGTGTACGAGAAAAGATCAACATTGTTCTAGCAGCCTCCACTAGCGTGCGGTTTCTTCGTTCCGCTACTCCGTTTTGTTGAGGGGTATGGACAGAAGATGCTTGGTGAGAGATGCTGACGCTATTAAAGTATTCTTGAAGCACTTGGTTCTTGAATTATGTTCCGTTGTTGGTTCTTACAATAATGACTGGAGCTTGTAGTAGAAGTGTAATTTTCGTAAGAAAGATTTTAATCTCCTCTGGTGCTTCGTCTTTGGATCTTAGGAAGAGTACCCAAGTGTAACGAGAGTAGTCATCCACAATCACCAGAACATACTGCTTTCCATTTATACTTGCGATTCACATTGGACCACACAAATCTATATAAAGAAGGTGTAACCTCTGCTTAGAACTTAGAACTGGTTTGGGTGGGTGAGATGCCCTTTTGATTTTTCCTTGCTCACATGAGGGATAAAGATGTTCTTTATGGTATTTGAATTTTGGAAGACCGATGACGAGATCGTTTTTGGATAGGTCATTTATGGTGTCGAAGTTGAGGTAGGATAAATGTTGATGCCATAACCACGACTTGGTAGAAGTAGCCCGAGCCATGAGGCAAATTGGAGATGCAGAGGCCATATCATGGAGGTTGATGGTGTAAAGGTTTGTTGTGCGATTTCCTTTTAACAAATCAACTCCTTCGAGATTTCTGACGAAACATGTGTTTCTTCTAAAAGTGACCTCTAGATATGAATCACAAAACTCCCCAACCGAGAATAGGTTATGCCCCAAGCCCTCAATGAAATAAACCCTGGTGATCAAAATATTTCCCCATTAAAGATCACCGAAACCCAGAATTATAGCAACATGATCATTTCTAAAGCGAACGGTTCCTAAAAACTTACAAACAAAATTGATGAGAAGCTTTAGATTCCCTGTCATATGATTGGAACAACTCGATTCACCGCACCACAAACATATTTGGATAACCTGCCAAGAGAAAAGGTGGAATTTGGAAACCGTTTGATTGTAGGTTCTTGAGGGTTAGAGGTACATGCATTACACACAGAAGTGCCAGACTTACATTCAGAGTTACTGGATCTAATTAATTTTCGACATAGGTCAAAAATTCTTCCAGTTTGTAACCACCTAAGGCACATGCTAGGTTTACTAGGCTTAGGTGAAGAAAGTCTTTTAGTGAACCCTACCTTCTTAGGTTTCTTGACCTGTGGCATATGTCTCATTTGATTTGCAATATTAGAGACATTTGCCTTTTGTTTCTTACCATGAGAATTCATGCCATTCACATAATTAAGCACACACACATCATGATTTATAGTAATTAAACATTGCTTACACATAGCACAAACAATTTCAAATTTATTGTTTCGAATAGCAAGCTTAACGTTATTACATTCAGATGACATATGTTTCTTATTCTTAGAAAGCAGTAAATTCCTAGGGTGTTCTTCTACTTCAACTTCTTTATTTTTGATGCGACTACTCTTAGACGCAAAAGTGACCCTATCATTCTTTGTATTGCTCCTAGGATATGGCCTTCTGGTTTTATTAGTGATGTCTACTCCTGTAGAAGAGAAACCATTTGAGTCAGAATTAACAACTTTCTTAGTGATGACATAAGGTTGTGAAACAGTGATCGGATTTGTCCTAACGCTTGCTTTAGTTGGTTTGTTAGGCACAGACTTATCTTCCCTAGAGTTCTTAAAAGGATTAATTCTAAACATTCCAGGGGCAATCACTTTATCATTGTCTACAACCTTTGATTCTTTGGTGGTAGGTATTGAGTTTGAAGTGACTGGATTTGACAAATCATTCGTCTTATCGACCTTTTGAGGAACCAGAGTTTTTGAAAAATTTGGACGTTCAAATTGAAATGCATTTGGTTGTCTTACAACAGACATGTTTCTTAAATATTTCAAAGACGGTTTCCTCTCAGTTGATTGATTTGCAAATTTAGTATTCGTACTCGTACCTTTGGTGGTGTCTTTTTGTTCAGAAACCTTATCGAATAATTGGGCTCTTAGCTTAGCATTTTCATAAATCGTGTCATGTAATTTGTTTTGAAAAGAGTCAATTATCATTTCGGTTTGAGCCCGTGTCACATTTATAGAGTCAAACATGTTCTTGTATGCAGTCTTAAGATGAGCATCTTCTTTTTCATAATTCCGAACCTGATACTCCAATTCTACGTTCTCATTTTCAAGTTTCTGAGGCGAAGGATCAAGGGTATCTGATACACATGAAGTATCCTTACTTTTACCCTATGGATCTCCCAACTAAGCTTGCAACCGTTCGATCTTTTGTTGCATGCCATTATAAGCTTTATCGTACGAAATTTTATCATATTCACATTTTTTGTACCAATCTTTCCAAAGTTTAGCATACTCATTCTCATTTTTAATGATACAATTTTCAAAACGTTCTTTTGTACGTTCAAGCTCAGTTTGGAGATTTGCTGTATCTACAACAGAATTATTTTGCACAATAGACATAATATCCTGACTGACAACTGCTCTCAAGAGACGCTCACTTTCCAATTCTAATGCCTTGTGCTTAGCAAGAGATTCATCAGCTTCTTTTGTAAGAGATTGGAAGTCTCAAACAAATTTGGCTGCTTCTTTCAAAAATTATATTTCGAAATTTTGCACTCTAGCATCAACTTGGTTAACGATAGGGAAAATTTCAATTTTTACAACTTTGTGAATCTCTTGGTGAGCAGAAGACGATCAATTGTATATATCTAAAGTCATTTTTTATTTGACAACACGTTGAAGAGTCACAATGGAGCTTTTTACCTTGTTTAGAAATTTTCGTGCAACACTTGGTGTAGTATCATCCGAAAACTCTTCATTTGGTATTGAAATTGATTTAAAAACATTGGCCATTTTAGAAGTATTTAAAAGATATAACTCTTCACGTGACTTGGCGGTTTGAGAAACAAAAACCCTTGAAAGATGATTAATCGTTGTCTAATTTGCCGGTTTTATTTCTTTGTTCAGTTGTTTCATTTTTAAGTGACTCTCTTGAGCGAGTTCCAGTGTCTCCTCCGAATCATACATAATAGGAGGATCATGTTTTCCTAATAGAACTTTGCCATTATACAAACTCTGTTGTTTTTGCTGAGCCTGCTTGAGATAAAAAGGATTTTGATAACCCAAAGCCATTTTCTGTTCGGTGTGGTAAAACGAGTCTGGCTTAGGTGAAAGCATGTGCATTGTTTGAATCGATTGACCCATTTTGACCAAAATATTATCTAATTCCTTTATCTTATTCTCAAGTTGAATTTGTTTATCAAGAAGCTCGTCTTCGCGTATTTTGAAATCAGACTTCAACCTTTTCTTTTCTTCTTGAAGAGAAGAAACGGTTGACTTTTCCTTTGAAAGCTGTTTATTTAAATTTGAAATTTCCTCATTCAAAGCCGTTATTTGTTTACCTGAACTTAAGTGAAGTGCATTTATCTTTTTAGTAAGACACTGCTCTTGATAAACAGACTGTTGATAACACCTTTCAAGTTTGTCATATTTTTCTTGACTAATTTCAAAACACTTTTCTTGATTTTTATATCTAGCAAGCTCAGTGGTCAATTCAGCATTTGTTTCTTTCATTTTGCGATTGACCGAGTTGACTTTCTCAACTTCAGCAGCTAAATTATGAAATAATGATTCATGGTACGCACGTGTTTCCTCAACAGTTGCAGAATGTTGTTCTACTGTTCCCCCACCTTGTTCCACACTAGAAACCTCAGAAATAACATTACTATCATTCTGTTGTACTTGGTGTGGTTCAGGAATGGGCTCGAGTAGCTCAGTATACTGCTCCTCTTGAGTAAACATATTAAATATCTCATTATTATAGCAATTGTCATGAAGTTGTACCTCAGCTGATCCGTCTGAGTCATAGACGGGAGCTTTGTCCCTCTGAGTACCCGATGTCGATGCTTGCTGCAAATTAGCCATCAAAATGCAGTTTGCATTGACTTCCTTAATCTCATCAAGATCCGCTGCAGCAACCATCAAATCAAACTCTTCAGCTTGTAGTTGGATTCCTGCTTCTTCCTTTTGAGCAATCAGCAACTGAGTCTGAAGATAAGCAGCATCCCTTCTCCTTGGCCTGACTGTGCAGTTCCTAGCAAGATGACCCAATCCTCTGCAGTTGTAACACCTTATCTGATTACCATTATTCCCTGCTTACCCTCAGCCCGATGTGTAAACATTACACTATTCCCATTCTGTTTAGTAATTTTCGGTACAAACAATTATTCCATACTGATTCCAAACATTTGAACACCCGGATTGAAATCAGGCATCGCTGAACAACATGAATTCACCAAATTTCTGTCCCAACATACTGTCTAAACTGATTCCCCTATTTCCTCCAAACATCTGCATCTGATTATCTTGACCCAAATTCATACCCGGCTGAGCAATCTGCCTATTACGAGGGTTTGAGGAAATTCTCTGGTTGTTGTTGGCTGGTGTTAAGTAGTTTAGTTTGAATGCCTTAGCCATTAGAACAAGTGCCATGTTCATTGCAGTTGTGGGGTCTGTAATGTCTTCGGGATTTGGCATTGGTTGTTGCATGTAGTTCTGGTTGAATGATAGGTGTGAGTTATAGTTGTTGTTGGGTTGTGGTTATTGTATGTAGGTACTTGATGATGGTTGATTTGGGTGAAACAGTGGATAGTTGAAAGGATTGTTGGAAATTGCCATGAGTGCTAAAGGGTCTTGTGTTTTTGCAAGTCGTTCTGCTCTTAGATCATCTACCTCCTTTTGATTGTACTTTAAGAAATTATACAATTGAGTGTAATCTGTTGTGTGCAAGTCTTTTGTTTGATGAACAATGGTAACATGTCGACTCCATTCTGGTTGTAAGTTGTTTAGGAACTTGAGATTACTGGCAATCTTTTCTAGAAAGTGTTTGTTTCTCTTGAAGTCATTCATCAACTTTGAGAAACGATGATAGTAAGACTCAATCGATTCCCCATCAGTGGAAGTAAACCTTTCCCATTCATTAAACAACTTAGCCTTTTTCTCTTGAATTCCAATGTCAAAACCTTTCATCATTTGCTGGACATATAACCAGATTTCCTGAGCAGTTTCATAACTATCAACAGCGACATAGATGTCTTCAGGAAGACCGAGAAGAATGGTCTAAATTGCTTGATCATCAGCTTTCATCTGTTTAATTTATGCTTCTGTGAGTTCATCGTTAGTTTGTTCATGAAACATTTCAGGAACAGGAACTGCACGGGCTGCATCACCGGGTTCAAGAATCATTCGTCAAACATAAGGGCCATTTATAATAGAATTGCTGATTAACTTTCTATTTGGTCTACTTTTTGCATAACGGAGAAGACGTGATGACCAGGGGTAAATAGTTTCTTTGGTAATATGAAGGAGGACGGTTTTTAGGAACGGCTGCATTTTTCAGAAATAAAAAGTTAATATAATAATTGACCAATATATTAATGATGTTGGTGTGTGGTTGGGTTTGTTGACTGTTAAATAACAATAAAAAAATTATAAACAACACTATTAGTCACTAATATGCCTAAAGATGAAAACATAATACCTAATGTTTGATATGCAAATGTATTAATCAATCGCAATAGTGTTTAGTAATAAGCTTGACAAATCGTGAAATTGAAAAGAAAAATGAATAAAAAAGCATGATAGATCATGGGTAATTAAGGTACCACTAAGAAAAATATGAATGCGCTAATTATGAATGTTTAAAGTGATTACTAAAAGCTATGAAACCATGACCACACCACCTCTGATGAAACACTTCCTAAACAACCGAACCTTAAATATCTAACAGTGCCAAAAATCCTGTAAGAGACTTGGAACCAATAGATGGTTTGGTAATTTAGATCACCATCCAGAATAGCCTATACTGATCATAATCTTTATACACAATTTATTTATAACCTAAACACCGACATTAAAACAATAATAAATGTCTTGTTGAGTCGACATTGCAAGAGTGATGTGAAATGATAAGTTAGGATCGTTTTAGTGATTATGATTTGCTTGATTAATAGTCTTAAGTGTAATTAGTCCTTGATGGTTTAGCACGGGATTTTTACAAATCTTGACTAAAAAAAGCAAAAGAATAACTTTTACGGTTTTTACAAGTCAGAAGGACGTGAATTGATGATTATTTGATGTTAAGGTTTATTGTTGTTGAATTAAGTGTTTGTTAAGTCTAAGTAATAGTCCAAGATGATTAAAGGTCCAAGTTTGAATTGTCACGGAGGTTTGTAAAGGTATTAATTAAGTCCAAGATGCTTTTTCCTTGCTCGCATGAGGGACAAAGAGTTCTTTATGATATTTGAACTTTGGGAGACCAGTGAGAAGATTGTTTCTGGCAAGATCATTTATGGTGTCAAAGTTGAGGTGGGATAACCATTGATGCCATAACCATGACTTGGTAGACGTGGCCTGAGCCGTGAAGCAAATTGGAGATGCAGAGGCCATATCATGAAGATTGATGTTGTAAAGGTTTGTTGTCCGATTTTATTTTAACAAATCAACTCCTTTGAGATTTCTGACGAAGCATGTGTTTCTTCTAAAAGCGACCTCTAGATCTGAATCATAAAACTGCCCAACCGAGAACAGGTTGTGCCCCATGCCCTCAACGAAGTAAACCCTGGTGATCAAAATATTTCCCCATTGAAGATCACCGAAACCTAGAATTGCAGCAACATGATCATTTCCAAAGCGGACGATCCCCAAAAACTATCCAGAGAATGATGAGAAGCTTAGATTCCTGGTAATATGCTTGTGTGGAACAACCGAGTCTGACGTATACTAAACAATTTGACTAAACATCGACAAGAGAAAAAGTGGAATTTGGAAACCGTTTAATTGTAGGTTCCTGAGGGTTAGGGGTACATGCATTATCACCATTTGATTCACTAGATGCAATTAAATTTCCTTTAATGTCAAACAACTTTCCAGTGGGTGACCACCTAAGGCACATTCTAGGTTTACTAGGCTTAGGTGAAGCAAGTCTTTCACTAAACCCTACCTTATTAGGTTTCTTGACTTATGGCATATGTTTTGTTTAATTTGTAATATTAGAAACACTTGCCTTATGTTTATTATCACGAGAATTCATGCCATTCACATAATTAAGCACACAACATCATGATTTGCAGTAATTAAACATTGCTTACACATAGCACAAACAATTTCAGATTTATCGTTTTGAATAGCAAGCTTAACGTTATTACATTCAAACGACATATGTTTCGTATTCTTAGAAAGCAGTAAATTCCTAGGGTGTTCTTCTACTTCGACTTTGTTATTCTTGATGCGACTACTCTTAGACGCAAAAGGGACCCTATCATTCTTTGTATTGCTCCTAGGCTGTGGCCTTCTGGTCTTAGTAGTGATGTCTACTCCTGTAAAAGAGAAACCATTTGAGTCAGAATTAACACCTTTCTTAGTGATGACATGAGGTTGTGAAATAGTGATCGGATTTGTCCTAACGCTTGCTTTAATAGGCTTGTTAGGCATAGATTTTTCTTCCCTAGAGTTCTTAAATGGATTGATCCTAAACATGCCAGTGGCAATCACTTTATCATTTTCTACAACCTTTGATTCTCTGGGGGTAGGTACCGAGTTTGAAGTGACTGGATTTGACTAATCATTCGTCTTATCGACCTTTTGAGGAACCTAAGTTTTTGAAAAATTTGGACGTTCAGATTGAAATGCATTTGGTTGTCTTAAAACAAACGTGTTTCTTAAAGATTGTAAAGACGGTTTCCTCTCGGTTGATTGATTTGCAAATTTAGTATTCGTACTCGTACCTTTGGTGGTGTCCTTTTGTTCAAAAACCTTATCGAATAATTGGGCTCTTAGCTTAGCATTTTCATAAATCGTGTCATGTAATTTGTTTTGCAAAGAGTCAAGTATTAATTTGGTTTGAGCCCGTGTCACATTGATAGAGTCAAACAGGTTCTTGCATGCAGTCTTAAGATAAGCGTTTTCTTTTTCATAATTCCGAACCTGAAACTCTGATTCTACATTCTCATTTTTAAGTTTCTGAGGCAAAGGATCAAGGGTATCTGATACACATGAAGTATCCTTACTTTTACCCTTTTGATCTCCCAACTGAGCTTGCAACCGTTCGATCTTTTGTTGCACATCATTATAAGCTTTATCGTATGAAATTTTGTCATATTTGCATTCTTCATACTTTTTGTACTAATCATTCCAAAGTTTAGCATATTCATTCTCCTTTTTAATGATACAATTTTCAAAACGTTCTTTCGTACGTTCAAGCTCAGTTTGGAGATTAGATGTATTTCCAACAGAATTATTTTGCACAATAGACATAATATCCTGACTGACAACTGCTCTCAAGAGACGCTCAATTTCCAATTCCAATGCCTTGTGCTTAGCAAGAGATTCATCAGCTTCTTTTGCAAGAGATTGGAAGTCTCGAACAAATTTGGCTACTTCTTTTAAAAATTGTATTTTGAAATTTTGCACACTAGCGTCAACTTGGTTAACGATAAGGAAAATTTCATCTTTTACAATTTTGTGAACCTCTTGGTGAGCAGAAGACGACCAATTGTGTATTTCTAAAGTCATTTTTTGTTTAACAATACATTGAAAAGTCGCAATGGTGCTTTTTACCTCATTTAGAAATTTTTGTGCAACACTTGGTGTAGTATCATCTGAAAATTCTTCATTTGGTATTGAAATTGATTTAGAAACATTGGCCGTTTTGGAAGTATTTGAAAAATACAACTCTTCACATGACTTGGCCGATTGAGAAACAAAAATCCTCAAAAAATGATTAATCTTATTATAGTTTGCCATTTTATTTCTTTGTTCAATTTTTTCATTTTTAGACGACTCTCTTGAGCAAGTTGTAGTGTCTCTTCCGAATCATACACAGCAGGAGGATCATGCTTTTCTAATAACACTTTGCCATTATACAAACTCTGTTGTTTCTGCTGAGCTTGCTTGAGATAAAAAGGATTTTGATAACCTAAAGCGATTTTTTATTCGGTGTGGTAAAACAAGTCTGGCTTAGGTGAAAGCATGTGCATCGTTTGAATCGATTGAACCATTTTAACCAAAATATTATCTAATTCCTTTATATTATTCTCAAGTTAAATTTGTTTATCAAGAAGCTCGTCTTCGCGTATTTTGAAATCAGACTACAACTTTTTCTTTTCTTTAAGAAGAGAAGAAACAGTTGATTTTTCCTTAGAAAGTTGTTTATTTAAATTTGAAATTTCCTCATTCAACGTTGTTATTTGTTTACCGGAACTTAAGTGAAGTGCATTTATCTTTTTAGTAAGACATTGTTCTTGATAAACAAACTTTTGATAACATTTTTCAAGTTTGTCATATTTTTCTTGACTAATTTCAAAACATTTTTCTTGATTTTTATATCTAGCAAGCTTAGTGGTCAAATCAGCATTTGTCTCTTTCATTTTGCGATTGACCGAGTTGACCTTTTCAACTTCAATTGCCAAATTATTATATAATGATTCAAAATAAGCACGTGTTTCCTCAACAGTTGCAGGATGTTGATCTATTGTTCCCCCACTTTGTTCCACACTAGAAACCTCAGAAATAACATTACTATCATTCTGTTGTACTTGGTGTTGTTCAGGAATGGGCTCGAGTAGCTCATTATACTGCTCCTCTTGAGTGAACATATTAAATATATCATTATTATAGCAATTGTCATAATGGTGTACCTCAACTAATCCGTCTGAATCATAGACGGAAGCTTTGTCAGTCTGAGTACCCGATATAGATGCTTGCTGCAAATTAGCCATCAAAATGTAGTTTGCATTGACTTCCTCAATCTCATCAAGATCTGCTATAGCAGCCATCAAATCAAACTCTTCAGTTTGGAGTTGGATTCCTGCTTCTTCCTTTTGAGCAATCAGCAGCTAAGTCTGAAGATAAGCAACATCCCCTCTCCGTGGTCTTACTGTACAGTTCCTAATAAGATAACCCAATCCTCAACAGTTGTAACACCTTATGTGATTACCATTATTCTCAATCGCATTATCCATAGCCCGTGCTGCTACAACATTACCATTCCCATTCGGATTCTGATTAGCAATCCCCAAAACAATAATAAGCCTATTTTGATTTCCAAAATTCTAAACACTCAGATTATGAACTGCATTTTGAACAACCTGATTCCTAACAGTCCGTACTGTATTATACCCATTTTGATTCCTAACATTCTGCCCAGCATATTGTCTAAACTAATTTCCACTATTGCCTTCAACCATCTGCATCTGTCTGTCTTGACCCATATTCATACCCGGTTGAGCAAGCTGCCTATTATGAGGGTTTGATGAAACTCTATGGTTGTTATTAGTTGGTGTTGAGTAGTTTGGTTTGAATTCCTTAGCCATTAAAACAAGTGCCATGTTCATTGAGGTTGTGGGATCTATAATGTCTTCGGGATTTAGCATTGGTTGTTGCATGTAGTTATGGTTGAATGATGGTTATGGGTTATAGTTGTTGTTGTTGGGAAGTGGTTATTGCATGTAGGTACTTGGTGATAGTTGATCTGGGTGAAACACTGGATAATTGAAAGGATTGTTAGAATTTGCCATGAGTGCCAAAGGATCATGTGTTTTACAAGTCGTTCAGCTTTTAGTTCATTTACCTCCTTTTGATTGTACTTCAAGAAATCATACAACTGAGTGTAATCTGCTGTATGCAAGTCCTTTGTTTGATGAACAACGGTAACATGTCGACTCTATTCTGGTTGTAAGTTGTTTAGGAACTTGAGATTACTGGCAATCTTTTTTGGAAAGTGTTTGTTTCTTTTGAAATCATTCATCAACTTTGAGAAATGATGATAGTAAGAGTCAATCGATTTCTCATCAGTGGAAGTAAACCTTTCTCATTCATTAAACAACTTAGCCTTCTTTTCTTGAATTCCAATATCGGAACCTTTCATCATTTGTTGAACACGTAACCAGATTTCCTAAGCAGTTTCACAACTATCAACATCAATATAGATGTATTTAGGAAGACCGAGAAAAATGGTCTAAATTGCTTGATCATCCGCTTCCATCTGTTTAATTTATGCTTCCGTGAGTTCATCGTCAGTTTGTTCATGAAACTTTTCAGGAACAAGAACTTCACGGTTTTGATCACCTGGTTCAGGAATCATTCGTCTGACATATGGACCATTCATGATGGAATTGTAGATTAACTTTCCATTTGGTCTACTCTTAGCATACCGGAGAAGACGTGATGACCATGGAACATAGTTCTCTTTATTAAGCATATGAGGGCAGTTTTTGGAACCAACGGCGTAAATGTCTTGTTGAGTCGACATTGCAAAAGTAATGTGAAATGATATGTAAGGATCTTAAGTTGGTAAAGTGATTGTTGTTGTGGATTGAAATCAATTAACGTTTACGGGATTTTACAAATTTATGATTTAAACCGAGAAAAGAAATGAAATCTTTTACGGGATTTTACAAAATCAAGAAGAAACCGTGAAACAATGATTAATTGTTGTTGAAATCGTTGTTGTAATCGAAGTACTTGAGCTTTTATTGACGAATTATGAGCTAAAATGACGAACGGTGCACAAACTTTGAGCTTAAAATGATTAACGATTGATTAAGGCTCAAATAAGGACTAACGGTGCAATTATGATTCACTTTTGATGACAAACGGATGAATTATAAGATGTAAGGACTAAAGATGTAACTAACTTTCAACTTTGAGGGTTAACAAACAAAGAAAGAATGAATTGTGAATTTGTCTTGAAAACCAGGGACCAAAAGTGTCAATTTCGAATTTTATGTTATAAATAAGACGAAATTCCCACCTTTTATATATCTTCTTCGTTTGATTTTTTTGCAATTAGGTTACGTTTTTTTTCTTGCTTGAGACTTGTACGGTTATCGTCGTTAGAAAACAAATATACCACGATGATCGAAAGAGGATCACGATCCCAATGGTAGTAGTTATAAGTCCCGTAGTTAACAGACACACGAAACCGAAAAACCCAAAATGAATTAAACGTGTATAGTTTTGTACTAGATGAGTTGCTAATTCGGTTGTCAAAGAAAATGGTGCGTATCCGGTTGTCACTCAATATTGCGAATCATGTGTCCTTGTAAATTGCGAGTTCGGTTGATAAAGGAGTTACGAGTCCGGTTGCATAAACAAGTTGCGAGTTCGGTTGAAAGAGGGAGCTGCGAGTTCGGTTGAAAGAGGGAGCTATGAGTTCGGTTGAAAGAGGGAGCTGCAAGTTCGGTTGAAAGAGGGAGCTGTGAGTTCGGTTGAAAGAGGGAGCTGCAAGTTCGGTTGAAAGAGGGAGCTGCGAGTTCGGTTGAAATAGGGGGTTGCGAGTTCGGTGTACAATGTCTTGTGGTCCTTGTATTATCTTTATGCTAAACCAACAAAAAAACTTAAACCGTCCTTGCACCTAAAATGGTGGATCTTGGTTCCCTTGTTTGTCTTCAACCGTGGACCACAAAGGACAATAAGCCAATACCAAAAAGCTCAAATAAGCTAACTTAGAGTGTAAGCTTGTGAATAAGCTTGTTATAAGCCTTTAACCTACGAATAAGCCACTGAAAAATCTGAGCCATGGCTAAATAAGTAACCGATAAGCTCTAAAAACTTGTTTTCCCACAAAATAAGCTTATAAAGAAGCTGCTTAACCACCGGAATAAGCCACGAAAAAATTGTAAAAATAAGCAAAGCAACTCAAACACACCTAAATAAACTATAAACCAAGAACTAAAAAAAATAGTAAAGACTAAAAAAAATATGAACTTTGTATGACAAAATAAGCTCAAGGACGTGACTTTTTGATTTCAAACAGAAACTTTGATAAGCTATTATACACGACAAGAAAAAAGAAACCCATTAATGATTTGAAAGTAACTGTTTTGATAAACAAAAGAAAAACAAACGTGACTTTTATTTTTTTTAAAACTTAAATAGATACTAAAATAAGCCTACGCATATAAGCTTTGAATAAGCACACGTCATAGGCTTTAACACAACCACAATAATCACTTTGCCCACACGAGGCTCTTGATAGCACATGTTAGATGATATCATTTCATCACCAAAAACACAAAATAAGATAAGAGATTTTAGAAAGAGAAAGAACTAGAGAGAGACAAAGAGAGAAAATAAAGATGGTTACTTTCATTAGAAAGAAATGAGAAGCAACACCCTCTCCACACTTGGAAAGGGCTTTAGATAGTACATAGAGTGGACAAGCCTTGTGGGCTTTCTTATATGTCATTTGGGCCGGACCAAGCTAAGAATAGGCTTTAAGCCCGACAACTAGGCCCTATTAGCTTAAGTGAATTTCCCGTAAACTACATTTTACTTATACAAGGCTCGGGATTGATAATGACCATCACTTCACTAAAACCACGGCTAACATGCTACTTCCACTAAGTCATGGTTATGGCATCAACGTTTATCCCACGTTAATTTTGACACCATAAATGACCTTGCCAGAAATGATCTTGTCACCGGTATTCCAAAATTCAAATATCATATAGAACATCTTTGTCCCTCATGTGAGCAAGGAAAAATCAAAAGGGCATCTCACCCACCTAAACCAGTTCCAAATTTTAAGCAGCGGTTACACCTTCTTCATATGGATTTGTGCGATCCAGTGAGAATCGCAAGCATAAATGGGAAGCGGTATGTTTTGCTGATTGTGGATGACTACTCTCGTTACACTTGGGTACACTTTCTCAGATCAAAAGATGAAGCACCAGAAGTGATTAAAACCTTCTTGAAGAAAATTACCGTCCTTTTGCAAGCTCCTGTCATTATGGTAAGAACCAACAATGGCACTGAGTTCAAGAATCAAGTGCTTCAAGAATACTTTAATAGTGTTGGCATCTCTCACCAAGCATCTTCTGTCTGAACACCTCAACAAAATGGAGTAGTGGAACGAAGAAACCACACACTAGTGGAGGCTGCTAGAACAATGTTGATTTTTTCTCATGCACCGTTATTCTTATGGGCTGAAGCGATTACTACTGCGTGCTACACTTAAAACCGCTCCATCATTCACCGTCGATTTAACAAAACACCATACGAGCTTATTAACGGCAGAAAACTGGATATCTCCTTTCTTCATGTATTCGGGGCTCTCTGTTATCCCAAGAATGATCGTGAAGACATTAGGAAACTTGGTGCAAAAGGTGACATTGGTTTTTTTATTGGTTATTCTGCTAATTCCTGTGCTTACAGGGTTTACAACCGAAGGACAAAGAAAATCATAGAGACAATGAATGTGACATTTGATGATCTTTTAACTATGGCTTTTGAACAAAGCAGTTTAAAACCCGGGCTTCAAAGCATGACTTCTAGACAAATCAGTTTAGGACTCGATCTTACTTATGCTCCGTCAACAATAACAACTCAACAACCAACTAAACATGAATTGGATTTACTATTCGAAGCT
>BQNB010049561.1:0-41978 GCA_026074375.1 Tanacetum coccineum | reverse complement strand
CAATTTTTCTATTTCAATCAGTGAGACAGTAACTCACTGGTTCACTATTGCCGTGATGTCTACTTTGAGACGTTCCGGTAATGAGAACATGCTGAGTTTGATGAATCTAATGCAAATGTGTTAGAAAGATTCTATACTTTAGCTAGAAATCCTATCAAGGAGATTCTTCTTAAATTGAATCTACCTGATCACAGGTCGATCCTCACAAATTAGAAGGTTACTCCGGCCAAACACGAGAGAATGACAAAGCCGTATTCGTCCCCTCGCTTTATTGCTAACTGTTTTAATGCAAGATACATAAAGATGGAGATGAAGGTACCTAATTACAGCTGACTCACAGATTCATAGCCACATCCTCATACCCGACCAACAAACATAAAGACATCATGAAAGCTCAAGTACATGTTTCAAGACTTCCGCTACTCTGATACCGAACGTCTTTCTTGAAGTGACGAAGTGTTAAAGTTAAAGAATTTCAAGAAAGATGCAACATTAAAGCTTTTTAAGTTAAGAAATCAAGAAAGGTATGAGCATGTCGGTCCAGAAGTCAGAAGTTCACAAGATGGCAAAGCATACAAGATGACGTAAAGAGATTATGCTTGGTTGATGATCTCAAGATGCTCAAGATCACATACTCACATACAAGTTAAAGTCAAAGGAATGTGCTCCAGCCAAAAAGTCAAGATCACTACAACATATTCACAAGATGAAGTAATGAAGTAAATTCAAATCTGCGAGCACAAGAATGAAGACTCAGCATAGTATGCTAGGTTTAGGTTTTAGTAAAATAGAGTGACCTCCCTTAGGGGGAGATTGTTAGGAACACGAAAAGTGTTGGTCACTTCCATGTATATTGATAGATAGCTCGTTTAGTTATTTTTGAAACCTTAATAGGCTAAGTTAGGAAAAGTCCATGGAAAGCCTATGAAAGCCCACCTAGGTCGGCCACATTAAGGGTATTTATACACCTCTCCATGCCTTAGAGAGGGGGTTGGTTGTTCATTTCCTCACACACATAATATACATTCCATTTCCATTTACTTTCTCTCTCTAAGTTTATCCAACCCACTCTCTCTCTAGTTCTTGCATAAATCAAAGATTACTATTATTATACAAGAGTACTTAAATACAGAGAATTATGGTTGAAAGAAAGAGAAGTTCAAGCAATAAAGGAGATTGAAAAACGGCTAAAAGAAAAAGAGATACAGCAACAAGAGAGTTTGGTCACTGAGGGTACTACATTGGAAGCATGTTTGGTCACTGAAGGTGCAGTATTGGAAGCTTGTTTGGTCATTGAGGGTATAGAAATGGATGATAGTTTGGTTGCTAAGGAAAGCACAGATGACTTTGTTACATTGTCAGAACAACTAGATGAAAGTAGCAGTTCAAGGAATGAATGCAACAGATCAGGGAATGAAAACAAAAGTTCTGTCCATGAAAGCACCAGTTCAGGGAATGATGTAGATGCTGATATTGGACCTTTATATGACAGTGACACATTGTTTGAGGTATATCATGGTATATTTGAAAATATGTTTGTTCATGGAATACAAAATCCTGAACAACCTGAATCTATTCCAGATACATATGTGGTGAATAAGAATAATAGTAATATTATTTCTGATACACTAAATATGGATCCGGATAGAGATAAGGAAGAACATGATTATGTAGATCATGAGCAACAACGTGCTTTCTTTGCTTCCTTGATCAATAACCTTAAATGTGATGTTGAAAAATGTAATAAGGTTAATCGTGAAGCCCAACAAGCGAATGCCTTATTAACGAACGAGCTTGAGAGATATAAAGAAAATGAAAAACATTTTGTAAAAGATAAGACAATTGAATTTGAATACTGCAAAAAGATTAAGCTTTTAAATGATGAAATTTCAAATCTTAAATCTCAAGCTTGTGTAAAAGATAAGACATTCACCAAGGAAAATGAAAATTATGATGAGTATGTCCAACCGATTTTACAAAGGAAAAATGAACTTAAAAAGAAAAATCAAGAGTTTTTAAAACAAATAAACGATCTTGATAACAGACTTCGAAAAGCGGGACAGAGTGATCAAACTCTTCGAATGTTGCTTCAAAAGAAACATTTAATACGTGAAAACCTTGGTCCCTTGGCTTTGAGAACCAAAATGATGATGTGAACATAAGTTTATTAAACAAAGCCAAAGAGTTAGCACCATGCTTGTATAACATTGATGAAATGGGAAAAGACTTGATTTCTGATTATAAGATCATTTCTAAATAGGAATTAAAATGTGAAGCTGAAAAACAGTTAAAAGTAAAACAAAGAAAATTCCCGCTGTCGTATCATGACTTTGTATATGGTGAGACTCAATTTAATGAACCACCAAAAGTTCCTTTGAAAAAGAAGAGATGCTAATTTGAAAAAACAATTGGAACACGCTCAACTAAGTAATTATGATCCAAATCTTTAGAAAAGTCTTCCAATGAAATACTTTTGTTATGTCAAACAGGCAATGCTTAAATTTGAAAAAGAAATTGTTTCAAAGCAAAACCCTCCCCGAGAGGCTGTTTTCATTAATTTAAGCATTAAAGATAATGTCAAAAGGATAGCTAGATATCGATTGTCTGAAGAATTTGAACCATTAGTTAAAGACGTCAATCTTCGACTAAACTGCTTTGAAAATGGTCTTGTCAAAGAAATGAAAGATGATTTCAAATATGTCACGTCTCTTAAAGACGAGTTTGATGAAAAGTGTTTAATTTTGGACATTCAGACAAAATTCTTCAGACCCAGTTTGAGTCAGCCATATCAAAGTCACATAGCCATGTGTATGAGAATGAGATGTTTGAACAAATTTCTTTTTTGGAAAGTGAAAATATTTGTCTCAAAAAGACCGTTGCACAACTTCAAAAGGATTTTTCAAAGCTGGAGGCACAAAGTATTGATTTTGAAATTGCACTTCAACATAAGATTCAAGAAAATAATTCTTTAAAAACAATGCAAACAGAAAATGAGAATTGTGTGGCATCATTACAAATTGAAAATGCACATTTGAAACAGACTTATAAAGATTTATTTCAGTCAATTCAAAGTTCAAGAAAGAAAATAATTATGATTAGCGGAAGAAATCACACTTAAGTTCAGATGTATGATTGAGATTGAAACTCAAAACATTAAGTTAGAACATCAAGTGGCTTCATTAATTAAAGAGAATGAACACTTGAAGTTGGTTTACAAATATTTGTTTGATTCAATTACAAAGTCATGAGTACAGACACAAAGTTCAAACGTTTCTCAAAATGAAGCAGAAAATTTGAAGTCTTAATTGTCTGAATTTGCGGATAAAAAGTTTGAGAACGTTTTTTAAAAGATTGAATCAATAAAAAAGAAAAGGTTTGACTTTCAAATCTCAAATGATTTCCTTCAAAGATCTGTGTATGATTTTGATTCCTCAAATGTTGAATCAGAATCGGAGGAGAAAAAGATTCTTTTTAGAAATGAAACATCAAGTTTTGAAACAAAGATTAAAGAGCTTGAAATGACGTTAGCTCAACAAACAAAAGATTTTGAGGATGCCAAAGTTGATTTTTCAAAGAAAACATACAAGTTTGAAACTTACTTTAAAAAAATTAAAAATACAAAAGTTGTCCTTGAACGTCAATTAGATCGTAAGATTCAAGATTCTAACGCCGAAAAAGATCAGTTTTTGAAACAAATTGCTTCTCTCGAATCAAAGTTAGCATCACAATATTTTATTTCAAATCAAAAGGAATATAGCTATTTGAGAACTTTATACAATGCTCTAAAAGCAAAGTTTGATTCTCTTAATCGGGACAAAGGAAAATCTCCAGTTTTAAACTTTTCAACACCAAGAGTAAGTGTTTCACCGAAGATTTACACGGGTGAATCTTCTAAATCATTTCCAATGAGGGTATCTCAGTTTACAACCTATTCATTGCAAAAAGATAGGAAGTTCTCTAAGAGACCTCAAGTTTATAAAACACCTACTCCTCATAAGGTTTTTATCTCAAGTAATTCAAGTAAGAAAAGGCAGGTTTCTGAAACTCTGAACTCTCGTTTTACATCGGTAAAGCAAGTTTGGAGACCAAAGCAAAGTCACTCAAAACTGTTCAAATATTCAAAATAAAAAATGCTTTCATTGCAAAACAAGAATTACTCAGCTTTGAAATTTCTAAACAGTGAAAGATTTCCATTCATTTCAAAAATGAATTCTCAAAGTGAAACACCAGTTTTCAACAATAGATGGAAATCTTCTTCTTCGTCAAGATTTAAAACTCCACAAGAAAATCCAAGCTTTCATAATCATTGGAAAAACAAAAGGAATTTTAAATCTCCGTTTATTCCACGAGCATTATTTCCAAATGAAACACCGGTTTCTAATCCTCGTTGGAATTCAACGTCTTTACATCAAATTAACACAATATTCAAATGGTTTTCAAAGGTTGGTAAACCCATTAGAACTGTGCTTGAATCGGTTCCAAAGGTTGTTGTCTAATTGGAAATCTTAATGGCTGTTGGCTATTTCAGGTAACACCCGAGCTTAAAATAATGTTTTGTAATCAAATAACAAACTGCAACCCTGTTTTCAGTTAAAAGGAAAATGTACACTTCAGTGCGTTTATACTTAACAATGAGAAGAGAAATCTTTTCAGTCTTGAGCTATTTAATCAAAACATTCAAAGTTTTGTAGCTCAAGTCAATGGCTTTTGTATACTTTATTACGATACCCGTGTTTTCAAAGAAAAGAAAGTGTACGTGTCAGTGCACTTATCTTAAGAAAAGAAGAGAAATCTTCTTGCTTTTCCAGCAAAATTTATTCAAAATCTTTCAAAAAGTTTTTCAAAATATTTCAAAATTTTGCTCATCAAAATGATTTGTGTACATTTCAGTGCACAACTCGATTTTCAAATAAAAGGAAATTGTACGCTTTCATTATTCAATCGCTTTAAAACCTTTCAAAAAAAGAAAACATCTTGTTTTCCGAGCAATACTTTTCAAAAAGTTTGCTCAAAACAATTCACTTCTAATTATTTCTGCTTAGAACTCGAAATTCAAAGAAATAAAAGTGTACATTTATGTACATTTATCATCACAACGAGAAGATAACAACTTCTTGGACTTGAGCTGACACAAAATGTCAATTCAAAGACTTTTAATGTCTTTAGAGCTCAAGTAACATTGGTTTTCAAAACCGTTGAACACAATTTTTCAAGAATTTATCAAAAGATTTTTTAAAATCTTTCAAAATTGTATGTTCAACACTCCCTTCTCACGATACTTTCAAAATCTGAATCTTTTTAGACGTGGATCAATTTTTGAGGGGGAGCTTCTAACACCAAATCGTTTTAGTATTGTTGGATACATTTCATAAAAGTTAAATCTTATGTATCCAAAACATTTAATGACATTTAAAAAAGATGTACTTTAATGTCATTTCAAAGAGAGATTCACATCAAAAGTTTTGATGTTGGTGAACACATCTTCTCCTAAAAATCTTTATATGTTCATTAACATATAGTGCCCGAGTATAATTTTTCTCAAGAACTTTTCAATAAATTCATAATCTTTATAAAATAGTGTACTTAACACTATCTCCATTCCTCATGAATTATGAGGGAGCAAAGAGAAAAAAGTTCCAATTATAATCATGCAATTACCATTTTTCTCCCATGTGCTTTCAAAATTCTCAAATAGCCATTTTATTCCATTGATATCAAAAACATCATATGGTATGCTATTTTTGAGGGAGAGAAAACTAGATTAAAATGGATTAAAATTTGATCGTCTTTGAATCAAGTATGTAACTCTTTCCTACATGTGTGAAACAATTTCGAATATCGATGCACATGTGTAGTGGGAGCATTTCAAAAGACAGAAACTTTCAAAGTGTCAAATGTTTTGATTTATATCAAACCCTTTGAATGATTTTCAAATGGTTTGATGGTTCTGATCACTATACCTAACAACCTTCAAATTCACGACGGCGATTAAGTCATAGGGTAGTTAGGGTTAGGTATAAGTTCGATGATCCAACCAGAACCGGAGGGATCTACCCAAGGACATTCCACTAGATAGAATTAGAAGTCCTTAGGAAAGATGGAGTTAAATGGAAATATAGGAATAATGTCAAATAAGGCTGAGCTAGCACCGAAACAATCCCAACAAGGTGCTAGTGATGACGTCTTGGTAAACATTGAAGGGGTTGAAAAATGAAAAAGAAATGTAAGGATAAAGGCTTTAAAGAAAGAAGCCATCCATATAACTTAAGGCAAAATCCGGGTCAATACATATACTATCAAAATCACAAAGATGATTGTTGGTATTGAAGATAGTTATCACGAACCCAGTGATGCAATGCACAACCCTCCCCAACCACTCAAGGTCTCTCAAAAGATACTTTTTTCATTTCTCACAGAGATAAACACGTTATCTATCAACTTTCTCAGTCCGAGTTAGTTGATATTGAAAAGGTGGCAAACAGCTCCAGCCTTTGTTAGGAACACGAAAGTGTCAGTCACTTCCATAGATAATTATAGTTAGCTCGTTAAGTTAATTTTTGGAAACTTACTAGGCTAGTTAGCTAAAGCCCATGGACAAACCCATGAAGGCCCAAGCCCACGATCCATTGTAAGTATATAAACACCTCTCCATGCCTTAGAGAGGTGATTGGTTGTTCATTATTTTCACACATAATACAAAGTTCTCTCTTATGTTCCTTTCTCTCTCTAGAATGTTCATCCAACAACTCTCTCTCTAAAACAGCTATCTTCCTCTTTCTATGTATGTTAGTTGATTGTTCTTCAATTGGTATCAAGATCCATAGAGTGGTGTGTTTAGATATTGTGTTTGATAAAGTTTTCGTGTAGTTTTTCCTATAATACCATTAGTTTTTTTTATTATTTTCTCTTTGTTTTTTAAGCTTAAAATCCACACTAAAAGATCATCTACATAGGTAGCTTTAATCTAGTATCCCTGGATATAGGTGTGTGTGCTTAGATTCATAGAAAAATCTTAGTTTTTTTTTCATTTGTGTTTCTGTAGAGAAAGCTTAAATAAAGTCAAAATCTTGATTTTATAAATTTTTGGCTTAAAAACCTAAAGTTTTTATTTTTCTTGTCCTATAGGCTATAGTATCACTTATGGTATAAAAATTTTCGGAAAACAATCGTCAAAAACGTGTCTTTTTGAGTTTTGAAAAAGTGGGTTTCGTGAGACAACCGATCTAGTCATCTTTAGAGACAACCGATCTAGTCATATTCAGAGACAACCGATCTAGTCATCTTCAGAGACAACCGATCTAGTCATCTTCAGAGACAACCGATATAGTCATCTTCAGAGACAACCGATCTAGTCATTTTCGTAAGACAACCGATCTAGTCATCTTCAAAGACAACCGATCTAGTCATCTCTAAGAGACAACCGATCTAGTCATCTCTAAGAGACAACCAATCTAGTCATCTCTAAGAGATAACCGATCTAGTCATCTCCAGAAGACAACCGAACTAGTCATCTTAAGAGACAACTAATCTAGTCATCTCCAAGAGACAACCAATCTAGTCATCTCCAAGAGATAACCGATCTAGTCATCTCTAGAAGACAACCGAACTAGTCAAGTTTAATAGAAAACGAACTAAACAAATGTCAAGACTTAAAAGATAACCTTAATTAAAACACAATTTCTTTCTATCACCATTCGATTTGACAATAATCTTTTAACATACAAATTTCTCAATGACAACTCTTGCTGACAAAGCAATTCTTTCGGGTGCTGACAATTGTCCACCTATGTTGGAAAAAGATATATATGATTCTTGGAAAAGCAGAATGGAGCTATAATAAACATGCATTAATGACAACATGACGAATGATACTTGAATCTTAGAAAAAGTCCACTCACCTGGCCTTTCATTGAGGAAAATGGAGTGACTAGACCAAAGAAATATTCTGAGTTATCTGCTACAGAAGCAATTCAAGCTGATTGTGATGTCAAGGCAACAAATATCATTCTCCAAGGAATACCACTAGAGGTCTATGCATTGGTTAGCAATCATAAAGTTGCCAAGGAACTTTGGGAAAGAATTCAACTTCTCATGCAAGGAACATCATTGACAGAAACATGAAAAAGAGAGTAAAGCTTTATGATGATTCGATAAGTTTTGCTTATCAGAAAGGCGGAAAACTACTACGTGATTTTTACTTGAGATTTCACTGCTAACTCAATTGACCAGAACAACTTACAATATGAAACTGGAACAATTTCAAGCGAACACCAAGTTTTGATTTTTCTATCTCAATCGGTGAGACAGTAACTCACTGGTTCACTCTTACCGTGCTGTCTGCTTTGAGACGTTCCGGTAATGAGAACATGCTGAGTTTGATGAATCTAATGCAAATGTGTTAGAAAGATTCTATACTTTAGCTGGAAATCCTGTCAAGGAGATTCTTCTTAAATTGAATCTACCTGATCACAGGTCGATCCTCACGGATTCGAAGGTTACTCCAACCAAACACGGGCGAATGACAAAGCCATATTCATCCCCCCACTTTATTGCTAACTGTTTTATTTCAGGATCAAATAAAGATGGAAATGGAGGTACCTGGATCTAGCTGACTCACAAGATTCATAGCCACATGCTCATACCCGACCGACAAATGTAAAGACATCGTGAAAGCTCAAGTACATGTTTCAAGACTTCCGCTACTCTGATACCGTACGTCCTTCTCGAAGCGACGAAGTGTTAAAGTTAAAGAACTTCGAGAAAGATGCATCATTACAGCTTTCAAGTTATCAAATCAAGAAAGGTATGAGCATGTCGGTCCCAAAGTCACAAGTTTCACAAGATGGCAAAGATTACAAGATGGCGAAAAAAGATTATGCTTGGTTGATGATCTCATAGTGCTCAAGATCACATACAAGTTAAAGTCAAAGGAATGTGCTCAAGCCTAAAAGTTAAGATCACTACAACATATTCACAAGATGAAGTAATGAAGTAAATTCAAGTCTGCGAGCACAAGAATGAAGACTCAGCATAGTATGCTAGGTTTAAGTTTTTGTAAAATGGAGTGACCTCCCTTAGGAGGAGATTGTTAGGAACACGAAAAGTGTCGGTCACTCCCATAGATATCTGTAGATAGCTCGTTTAGTTATTTTTGAAAACTTAGAAGGCCAAGTTAGGAAAAGCCCATGTAAGCCCATTCTAGCCGACCACTTTAAGGTATTTATACACCTCTCCATGCCTTGGAGAGGTGGTTGGTTGTTCATTTTCTCACACACATAATATACATTCCATTTCCATTTACTTTCTCTCTCTAAGTTCATCCAACCTACTCTCTCTTTAGTTCTTGCATAAATCAAAGATTACTATTATTCTACACTATGGTCACTACAAATTTCTAGTGATGCCTTTTGGGGTCACAAATGCACCTGCTGTGTTCATGGACCTAATGAACCGTGTGTGTAAGCCGTATCTGGATAAATTCATCAGTCTTTATTGACGATATCCTAATCTACTATAAGACTAAGGAAGAACATAAAGTCCACCTGAAACGAATCCTAGAACTACTTCATGAAGAGGAATTATACGCTAAGTTCTCAAAGTGTAAATTCAATATAAAAGAAGTACGTTTCCTTGGACATGTAGTCAACGAATAAGGTATTCATATGGACCCCAACAAGATAGATGCAGTGAAGAATTGGAAAGCTCCTAGCACTCCGTTAGAGGTCCGTCGGTTCTTAGGATTAGCAGGTTACTACTGGCGTTTTATAGAAAACTTTGCTAGGACTGTACAACCACTCACCTTGTTGACCCAAAAGGATAAGAATTTTGATTGGGGAGAAGAACAAGAGAAAGCCTTTCAAACCTTGAAAGATGCCCTGTATAGTGCTTCAATTTTGACTCTCCCTGACGGACCAGACAACTTCGTGGTGTATTATGACGCGTCAAGGCAAGGCCTTGGATGTGTACTAATGCAAAGGAGTAAGGTGATTGCATAAGCATCCTGTTAACTCAAGGTGCACAAGAAGAATTATATCACCCACGATCTAGAGCTCGGTGCGGTGGTATTCGTCCTCAAATGTTGTAGACATTACTTGTACAGAACGAAGATTGTTATTTATACAGACCATAAGAGTCTTCAACACATCTTCGACCCGAAGGAATTAAACATGAGGTAAAGACGGTGGATTAAGCTGTTCAACGATTATGATCGTGAAATTCGCTACCATCTTGGTAAGGCGAATATGGTAGCCGATGCGTTGAGTAGAAAAGAAAGAGTTAAGCCAGTACGTGTGTGAGCAATGAACTTGACGATTTGCTCGAACATTAAAGGCAAGAAACTCAAAGCCCCTAAGGAAGCATTCAAGGATGTTAATGTGCAATTTGTAGCTCTGCAAGAAGTAGACAAACAAATGGAGCGTAAGGAAGACGACGCAATGTACTTTGTAGTTCGAATTTAGGTTCCTCTAGGTGGCAACATAAGAACTTTAGTGATGGATGAAGCATACAAGTCAAGATACTCGATTCATCCCGGAGCGGATAAGATGTATCACGACCTTAAAGATGTGTATTGATGGCCTGGGATGAAGAAGAACATTGCTATCTACGTTAGCAAGTATCTGGCCTGCTCAAAGATTAATGCAGAACATCAGAGACCATCTGGATTACTACAACAACCGAAAATTCCCTAGTAGAAGTGGGAGGGGATAACTATGGACTTTATCACGAAGCTGCCTAGGACTAGTAGCGGGCACGACTCAATCTGGGTTATTGTGGATATTTTGACCAAGTCTGCCTAGTTCTTAACAATTTGAGAAGATTATTAGACATAGAAATTGGCAATGCTCTACATCAATGAAGTGGTGGAAAACAAGCAACAAACTGATAACAACTTAAACAATTCCCCGGCAGCGGCGCCAAAAACTTGATGTGTGTTTTGCAAGCTTTAAATTTATAATACTAGAAATACCGATTTTTACTAAAAACACAACACTCGGGAAGTATACCCGTTCGTGTATAGTATAGCTTTAGGTAAGTCCAGGTCGTTCCACGGGAATTGAAGTTTTCACAGTTTGTAATTATGGTGCTAAGGCTAAAATGATTGTCACGGATCAAATTAACCAAATCGTGCATATATCGAATATTGTAAAGAAAGCAATTCAAGCAAATGATTAAAGTATGTTTGTTTAGGCAATGATCACTAAGACAATGAAGTGTTTAGGATAGTGTTTACAAGTTTAGAGAATAAAGATTTCACAAGTTACAAATCCTTTCGGCCTTTAAATATAACGAGTGATTATATCGATTAATAACAACAAATCCTTTCGGCCTTTATAAGTTATTATAACCAATATATTAAGTGGAATGATAAAACATAAGTTTATAAGTATCCTTTCGGCCTTTACACTTAGAAAATCATGTTTAACCATTTCAATAAACACATATCCAAACGCTCCATATCCAAGATCACATATTGCCCAAACAAACACAAGATGACTACTCCATGATCAAAGAAGTAACAAAACACATTATGAACTCAAACAATTCAATAATAATCATATTCAAAGGATAAACAAGATTATACCAAATTTCAAGAGCAAATGATGGTGATTTCACAAGAATTTCTCAAGAACACTTTATTATATTCAAAGCAAAACCCGGAAACTATGAACAATTCTGTCACAATCGCTTATAGATTCGAATTACACTTCACTATTACTTCCTTGGATGGATTAAAATCTGGAAATTGATGGTGGAGAGTGGTGGTAGTCGATGGTGGTGATGGTGGTTTGAAGGGGTGTTTGGTTCCTTGGTTTGTCAAGCCAAGATCACTAAAAACACATATTCTAAGTGTTCTAAACAAATTGGGGGTTTGAGGGTGAGAGTGTATGAAATGAGGGAGCCAAGGAGGGTATTTATAGGCTTTTTAGGAGCCAAAGTGCGCCGCATAAACTTATTTGTGCGCCCCACTTCGTGAGTTAATGCACTTAGCATTTAATTGCATTTAATTTTTCCACAGACTCAAAAGTGCGTCGTACTTTCTGCAACTTCTCTTCGTGTGGCCGCTAGAATCGCGTCAAATGGAGTTCGTATGACCGAGTTATGACCAAAATAGTGAACAGGTGTCGGGAGATCTTTATCTTCAGTTATTTCTTTGTTTAAGCTTAAAATCTTCGTGTATTCTCCCGTTTTCTTCCACGACACATTCCAAGAACCTATTTAAGCTTCGAATCTTCGTGTATTCTACCGTTTTCTTCCACGACACGTATCATGATCCTACAATATCAAATATACTCGATTCTATACCAAAAGTTCTTATATTTAACCAATTTATATACATAAAAGCATAGATAACGCGTATAGAAACATGTATAATTTGAGCGTTATCAGCTTAAGAGTTTTTGTGATGAGAAAGGAATTTCTCAAAACTTCTCTTCTCCCTATACACCTGAACAAAATGATGTAGCTGAAAGGAAGAATAGAACTCTCATTGAGGCTGCTAGAATAATGCTGAATGGATAAGTACTGTCTAAACACTTATGGACTGAAGCAATCAGAATAGCCTATTATACTCAAAACAGATCAATCATTGTCAAAAGACATGATAAGACTCCCTATGAGATATTCAGAGAAAGAATCCCTGATATCAGCTATTTTCATGTGTTTGGATGACCTGTGTTTATTCATAATCACAAGGATCATCTAGGCAAATTTGATGCTAAGGCTGATGATGGTTATTTCTTAAGATATTCTTTTGTCCTAAAAAGCTTTTAAGAGTCCCTTCACACAAGAAGATAAAAAGTTGAGGAGACTTATGATGTGACATTTGATGAGAGTATGGAAGCCATCAGGTTTACCAATACATCACAGGATGAGATAGGAATTGATGATTCCTCTAGATATCCTCTTGATGAATTTCTTTATGAGGATGACCCATCTAGACAATATCAAGTAGATTCTAATGTCTTATACTATGTTATTCCTCATGGATGTTCACTCACTAAACTTACCCTAGAAAACCTGGTCCCTGAAGTAATTGCTCCAAAAGAGCCTGATATACATCTCACTAAGGATAATGAAGGTCCTCCTGACCAAATCAACACTGAAGGGACTCATGAGCAAAATGTTTAGAATGAACAAATCACCACCTACCCCACTAAAGGACCATCAGGAAACAATACTAAAATCTCAGTGTCAATCAATGAATTTTCAGTTCCTGATGTACCTCAGTCTCACGTATCTAATCAAGCCTCTACAAGTTCTCATCCTGATCCTCAGGATAAATGTTTAAAAGACTAACACATTGAACTTGTGAACATCATTGGTGATCTTGGTGAAGGCATGCTTACAAGAAGCATGGCTGCCAAGCTTACAACTGCCTCAGCTAGTGAATGTCTATTTGCTGACTTTCTCTCTAAAGTAGAACCTAAAAAGGTGTCTGAGGCATTGAAGCACCCAGGATGGGTGAAGCAGCAAGAAGAACTAAATCAGTTCTCTAGAAACAAAGAGCATGGACTCTTGGTTTCACTCCCTATGGAAAAACGCATATGCTCCCAAATGTGTATTCAGGAATAAAAAGATGAGCCAAGGTATAACTATCCAAAAACTAGCAAGACTGTATTTGCCCAAGGGTTAATATTCAGGAAAAATGAATGACTAACAGAAACATTGCACTATAGCAAGGATGGAACCATCAGAATATTCCTTATCCTTTGCCACACATAAGAACTTCAAATTTACCAATGGAAATGTCAAAAGTGCCTTTCTAAATGGTAAACTAAAAGAAGAATTTTATGTCAAACAACCTCCAGGTTTTGAGAGCAATGAGTTCTCTAACTATGTTTTTAAGCTTGACAAAACCCTTTATGGACTGAAACAAGCACTAAGGGCTTGGTATGAGACTCTCTCTACTTTCCTTATTCAATATAAGTTTACCAAAGGAAGAATAGATAACACATTGTTTTATTCATAAAAATCAAAAGGAGGATTTCTCACTAGTCAAGTGAATGTAGAAGACATCATATTTGGCTCAACAAGTTATAAACTTTGTAAATAGTTTGAGAAATTGATGACAAAGAAATTTGAAATGAGTTTGATGGGAGAACTCACCTACTTCCTTGGACTGCAAATCAAGCAGGATGACAAAAGAATTTCCATTTGCCAAGAACAGTACACTAGGAACTTACTCAAGAAATATGAAATTTCTGATAGTTCCTCAGTGAAAACACCCATGGTTCCTCCAAACAACTTAGGTCCTGAATTTGTTGGCAAGCCAGTGAATGAGACCTCATATAGAGGAATGATTGGGTCACTAATGTACTTAACTACAACAAGGCCTTAATACCAATTCTCCACAGTCTTATGTGCAAGATATCAGTCCAATCCAAAGGAATCACATCTAAATGCTATGAAAAGAATCCTCAAGTGCCTAAAAGGTACTCCAACCCTTGGTCTATATTATCTAAAATGTTCAGGCTTTGATCTCAAAGGATACTCAGACTCAGACTATGCTAGTTGTATATGGATAGAAAAAGCACCTCAAATGCCTGCCAAATACTTGGTGGAAAATTAGTTTGTTGGAGTGCTAAGAAACAACAGTCAGTGGCTATGTCCTCAGCTAAGGCTGAATATGTTTCTGCTGCTGAGTGTTGTGCAAGTATTCTATGGATGAAAAGTCAACTCAGTTACTATGACATTCATTATAAGATGGTACCCATCTTTTGTGACAACACCAGTGCCATTGCTATATCCAACAACCCAATCCTTCACTCAAGAACCAAGCATATTGATATAACATATCACTTCATCAGGGATCATATCCTTAAAGGAGACATATAATTACACTTCATCCTTACTGAGTATCCGCTAGCTGATATCTTTACCAAACCCTTAGATGGACCTACTTTCATAAGGCTAAAAGCAGAGTTAGGCATGTTGAATATTGATTGATCAGTCTCCCTGATTAAAGGTGTTTAGTGTGGTGTACATTCCAATCTCTCCCTGATACTTTCTCCTTGAATCCAAATATGAATCCCATGACACTGAGGGACACATTAAATGAAGTAACTATATGCTCTAAGTCTTTAGTTACTTAATGTCCTACGTTGGTGACTGAACACATTAAACAAATAGCAAATATTCTTTATCTAACTGTCATCCAACAGTCGTGGGCCCCCACTTCACCCATATATCACTCAAATAACCCACTATGCATTAAATACGCACTCCCACAAACATAATCCTTTCCTAATATATATGACATACCTACAAAAAGTGCATGACAAAGAAACGACGAAACAGTTGCCGAGACGAAATGGATGGCAGCATTAAAAGGGGTTACCAAACCATTTTTAACTTCTTAAAATTAAATATTTAAAAAATGTTGAAACCTTTCCAATTCCACCTATAAATACCCTAACAAATGAAACACACACACAATTTTTCAAAAGCAATCAAATTCTGCAAAAAATTGCTCTCAAAGCCAAAAAGTGTGTGTTTCAATATTTTTTGGGTACAAACAGTTTCATCAAATCATTTTCTTTGTCAAAGTTGTTTATCTAAGGTATCTATCTTAGCATTTCAATAGCCTTGATAACATATCACTTATTTCACACCAGCGATCAAAGTCGGACTTGAAATTGTGACCATCTGGTAAGTGATATATTGCCATTGTCCTTTTGTTTCGAATTTATCAAAAATGGTATCAAACCAAGCAATTGAGTATGCCCCTCAATGTGGCGACGTAACTGTGGAGTCCCTTGTTTTTCAAACAAGCAATGTTGTGGGAAATTTTAATTATCCACCAACTGTCCTAGCCTACAAGCCAATTTGCAAGTTCTTGATGAACTGCCCATTAAAAATGGCCTTTACAAAATGTCCCTCAGTCCTTTACCAAAACTTCCTCTGGGAGTTTTGGTGCACGGCCATTGCCTATGACCCAAACCCATCCACTAATGAGAATAAGCCTCATCCACTCAAAGAGTTTCTAATCAAGTTCACAATGATGAATGAAAAGAAGCCATTGACCCTTGACTTTAATACCTTCACCACATCCACTGGTCTTGATTACAACAATGGTACATATGTTACTCATCCCTCTCCTGAGGTTGTTAAGGCTGAACTGGCCAAGATTATAATGAATTTAAGTTATCTAGACAAACCCTAGTCCTGAAGAACTCCTTTCCTGTGGCTTGGAGAATTCTTCTTACTTTTATGATTCAGGTTCTCAGTGAGAACTACTCATCCACTGAACAAGTAAACTCCATTCAGCAGCTCATAACCTACAGTCTCATCACTAGGACTAAGGTTGACATAGGGGAGATCATTTACAGTGATCTCATAACCAAGCTCTTGAATAAGACTAGGCTGAGATACATTTCATATCCTAGATTTATCTCTGTGCTCTGGAAGGTGTTTACTGGGTCCTGAATACACTTAGATAAAATTTGTGCGCAATCTTCCTTGCATCGCCTGAGTAACTCTAGTTTTTCAAAAGACCTATTCAAAGTCATTGAAATTGAATTGACGGCCCATATAATTGCTGTAAATAATCAAAAGGATTCAGTGTTTCTAGTTCCTTTGTCTATAAAGAAAAAGAAAGGGAAGACTCAGACTGTGACTCTAACGTTACCTAAGTCATATGGCCCTGAGGCTTCTGGATCACTCTCTAAGAAGAGAAAACAACCTAAGCCTCAAAAGACACCCAGTGAGACCAAGGTATCATCACCCAAGCCAACAGAGGATTTCGAGCAATCCCACTCAGTCTCCTCGGGCATCGTACTTGATCCCTAAGATCTAGAGAGAAACATACAACTCGCTAGTATGGGATTACCTTCCACACTCGATGAGGGCACTCGTAAATCACAACCTTTGCCTAAGGGTACAACTACTGATCCCAAAGACTTAGGGGAAACGATCAGCCCACTGATAAAGGATTACCTTCCACGGCTTCTAATGAAGGCATGGATAAAACCACGCCATGTCCTGAAGGGCCACTTGGGGATAAAGACTTAAGGGGAAACAAACCACCTGCTGATATGGAACCAATCAACCCTACTATTGCTGATCCTTCAGGCACTTGTGCTAAGTACCAGGTGGACCACACCCAGTTTACTAAATTAAGGTACCAGTCCCTGACCAGAAACGAAGGTGAGCCTTCGTATGAAGGAGAGTCAGATATTGAAGCCCTATAACTAAAAACATTTGCTGATGTCCAAGCCTTGCTCCTCTCTGATGATGAAATGGTTTAAGAAAGTGATAAGGAGGAAGTGTTTGAGGCTGGAGAAGATATGGACAAGGACACTCAGGCGGATACAGAATTTCAGTCTCTACCACCTAATGCAGACAATCATGAGTCCTCTCCTATTCAAGACACTAATGAATCTACTTCGAGACTCTAAATCCTAGATACTCAAAAAGTTTTGACAATAACTTACCACTTACTGAAAGGCAGCATAGATAAATTTCTCAGGAAGGATCGTCCAGAGTTTTCATCAACAAGCTTAATGAAGCATAGTGGACGCAACATAAAGAGGCTGCTATCTTTTATGCTGACCTCAAGGCTTCCATTGAAGGTTTTTATGAGGAAAATATTGATCACAATGACCAAACTAACAAAGTCATTGATGCAGCTATGAACTCCTTTGACAAAAATACATGAAAGGGTGATATTCTAAATGCTTTAAATGGGGCCACTGAAGCACTCAAGGCTATTCAGGATGCTGTTAAGGAAGGTCATGTACTCAATAAGAAAGTGCTTGAGGCTATAGAGGCATACACAAAGAATTCTACTTACCTCACTGAACTGCTCACACTCATTAAGAATTTTGATTTTAAATGATTAAAGTCTTTAGTGGAATCATCTTCAATGCTACGTTCACAACACAAGAGAAGACAAATTACCTCAAGGGCCAAAAGTAAATCAACTTTCCATGGCTTGGAACCTTGGCCCTAGGATGACAGCCGTTGAAAGTTCCCAGGCTAAAATCAGATCTGATATCTCTTCTCTCTAGAAAGACACTTTGGATTTCAAATCCATGTTGACAGAGATATATCAGTCCTTAAAAGGTTAGTCTTCAGCCCCCTCAAGTAGTATGCCACAGACAACACTTGCTATCACTGAAAGGCCAGCAAATGTTGGGGGGGGGGGGAGAATGTCACATAAGCTGCCACTAAAGAAGCTTCCTCTCACACTGAAAGGGAGCATGCTGCTATGGAGGAAGAACTAAAAAATGTAGTTCCATTAACAACAGTCAAACCTACTGAAATCCCAACACTTAAAGTCCAACCAATCATCACAATAATAAGCACATCCCAACCTAAACAATTTGTTCCTCGGAGAGAAGGAAAGGCCATTGTCACTGATGATCAACCTGAAGATCAAAGAAAGCTTGTGCCTGCATCAAAAGAAGTGCGTCCTGATCTTGATGCTCCAATACTTGTGCCCTATGAAATAAATGGATTAAATTTCCAGCTTACTAATGAGCAAATACAAGCCCCATTGGACAAAGAGGAAAAAATCAAGAAAGCTGCTGAAGAAGCCAAAATGTTTGAAATGACAAAGACTAAAGTAATCAAGGTTGTTCCGGAAGAGGCTGAAAAGATTGGACTTGATCCTAAGAAAATTATAAGTGCAAAAGCAGGTGAGAAATTCAAGAAAGCTCTAGATGCTGAACATCAAGTCCTCAAAAGAGAACATTCTCAGAAAGCCAAGAGAGCAATGGAGCTCAGAATGAAAAGGGTTGAGTAGTACATGTGGACTATGTCAAACAGACTCAATCCAGAGCCCATCACTGATGTCAAAATTCACCCCAACACAAAACCTACAGTACTCACTATGTACAAAAAAAATAAAAATAAAGACTTTTGAGGTTTATAACCCCGTTCATATTTGGAGACTTGAGATCACTAAGCCTAGATGAAATTAGGTCCAATCATTGAAAAGAAAAAGAACTCCATTGTTAAGGACCTGATGACATCTTTGGGAAAGAGGTATGAAAGATTGAAAAAGATACCTGAAGAGCATGGAATTTAGTTCAAGTTGCATCCCAATCCTCAGGAAGAAAGAGGAAACACATGGAACTAGAACCTGAGATCAAAGTGCCTTGGTTGGAATGCAATAGAAGTCTTCATGATGGCGTTCCATTTGTAAACAATATGGTAATTGAAGAACCTGAGCATGGTATCTTCTTCATTGATGTGTTTGGTGATCAAGCCTTTTAAAGATGGAATGATATTCACAAGTTTGGAGTGTATTCTCTAGTATCATACTTGGTAATGGCCTCGATGGTCAAGACTCAAGAGAATTCCAGGTTTGGCCTAAAGTTAAGGAAGTTAATTGCTGAGCACCCTGACCAAGAGAAGCTACAATCAAAGAAAGTAAAGCTAGAAGCATTGGGATACAAATTAGACTAAGTACTTTTGCTGTAATTTTTATTATCTTTTGTAATATATGATAGGTCCTTGTAATGTTTAAATAAAGTATTTTTAGTGAACTCAGTATCCCTTATAAGCTTTCTAGAATTCAGTGTGAGAAGAAGCTGTATTTACTTACTCACACTGAAAAACACTTAGGCTATATCTATATCTAAATAGGTGGAGATTGTTGGGCCAATTTCCTTGCCCACTGATCTTTCACTTAGGATTTGAATACAAAATAACCTAAGTGTAAATATCCTTTAACAATTTAAGATCACTAAGTGAATAGTTACTCAGTGAGTTACCTTCAAGATGCTCAACCTAGGTCTATAAGAAAGACTCTAGCATGCAGTAAGGTGGTTCTTAGTGAATGAAGCCTGAGCCAAAGAAGAAGGTGATGGGTTCAGTGAGTTTTGGCAATAGACTCACTGAGCCCCATACAATCTCCAACAACTAAAAAGACCCTAAAGACGAAAGAATAAAGAATAGGCGGGATAGTTTGAAACATATACGTCCAAGCTCTTATCTGCCTAAAGTCAAACTATCCTGAATAGGGTATAAAGACAAGGTCAGTGTCATCATTTGACCTTAGAAAGTGTGTTGTCCATATTAAATAAGAATTGTAATAGAGACAAAGGTATACAACATGTACTAACCTATCAGCATTAGGACACGCACTTATCACCCATGTGGGTATGACCCTACCTAAGTAGTATAAATAGCAAACGTCTTGTAAAGGAGTAGGTGTAAGTTTTGTGCATTTAAATTCATATCTTTCACAAAACACCTACTCCTCCAACTCTACTAAGTCCCTGAGTAAGCTCAGTTGGTTAGCATAGTAGTCAGCTTTGCATAACACTTTAGGTTTATGTAACGTTGTTAGTGAGGAGATCACATACACACACACATATTGTCATTTAATCCCCATTGTAGTTCCGCATAGAATGGGGGTATAACTCTTAATAAAAAGAGTTAAACGTTGAAATGTTATTTTTGTGTCTTTTACTTATTAGTTATATTTGCTTACACAAAACCTTTTCAAAGAACACATATCTTTCTTTATTTACTTGCCATGAGTTAGTAAATGATAACTTTGTAGTTATTGTTCACTAACCAAGAGGGAACAACACTTTCAATGCAAAATTAAAGATTGATCTTTTGAGTAATCTAAGTGGGGTTGCTCCCCTAAACTCATAAAGAAACTGGGAGATATATATTTTACACGTGTTACTCAAATGATCAAATAAACTTTTTCTCTATCTACTCGGCAAATGGCTTTATGGAAGTCTCAAATGGAGGATCATACTTCTGACTGGCTTATGGTTGTTTCAATCTCTGGGTTGGGACAAACAATGTATGGTAGGACTTACCGGTGTGTATTATGCTATCGGTTAGGTGTTCCCTTATTCGTTGTTCCAAAGTCATACTTAGCTTGCTCCAAGGTCTTTGCGGCACATATTTATGAAGATCATGTTGTATCGTGTGCCGATATTATTGGTATCAAACATTGACATAACATTGTGCATGATACCCTTGTCGACATCTGTTTTTGGTCCAGGATTTTAGCTGGTAAAGAAGTTGTTAGGAATTTTGTATAACAGACTTAATTATGTTAGTATTATAGTTAATTCTGCTAGTATAATAGTTAGTACATGTAGAAGGTTTATCATAGTTAGTACTGGTAGTATTAAATAGTTAATACTGTTTATGTAATAGTTAAGTCTGCTTATGCAGAAATTAGTTAGAGTTAAAGATATGCATGATATATCTTAGGAAAGGATATGCATTATCTTTATACGCGTTTTGTAAAGCCCATTAGGGTTTCTTTAGTATATAAAAGGATCCCTAGGCATAGTTAGTAGAGATAGTTCTACAGAAGATCATAGAGATCAATATAGTAATCATAGTTTGTAATCTGTAACCTAGGCAGATTCAAAGTTCAATATAAAAGTGTTTTGATTGTGTTCTTCTTTACATTGTTGATTAAATTCCGCGTAATCAATAGTGGTTAATCATTGTTTCATCATTGTTACTTTAGATTTATCTAAGGCAACAAACCCTTTACAAGCTAAAGGTTAAGATCCATTAAGCAAAGGGATCCTACAAGTGGTATCAGAGCTTGTGAGGAAACTCTGAAAAAGAAGAACTTCTTTTGAATCAGAACTACTACAAATCAAAGAGATGGCTGATCAAGATACTCCTCCACCAACAATCACTGCTATGAAGATCCCTATCATTAAGAAGGGAGAATATGATATCTGGAGTATGAGGATGAGACAATACATTTGTCACACAGATCATAATCTGTAGGATATTATTGTCAATGGAGATCTGGAAGATGAGGCTACACCTTCAGGAGAACAATCTAGTCCTCCTGTTCCTAAGACTGCAAAACAATTGGCTGCTAGAAGGAATCAAGAAAGGATTAAGAGCATCTTGCTCTTAGCAATACCTGATGAGTACCTCCTCAAGTTCCATAATGTTCCTGATGCTAAATCTTTATGGGCTGCAATAAAATCTAGATTTGGAGGTAATGAGGAATCCAAAAAGATGCAAAAGAATGTTCTGAAACATCAGTTTGAAAATTTTGTTACTGCATCTAATGAAACTTTGGATAAGGCTTATGATAGATTTCAGAAACTCATAAGTCAACTGGAAATTCATGAAGACTATGTATCAAAGGAAGACATTAATCAGAAGTTTTAAATAAGTCTTTCTCCTTCTTGGAGTCAAATAGCAATGATCATGAGAAATAAGCCAGATATTGATGACCTCTACAACAACCTTAGGGTTTATGAAGACGAAATGAAAAAATCTTCAACTTTCTCATCAAATACTCGGAACTTGGCTTTTCTTCTTCTGAAGAATGACTAAACAAGTACTAATGACGTTAGTACTGCATAGGATGGATTTTTGGGTTAGGTACTGCCTGTGGAAATTAATCAAGTTCCATCTACTCCAAGTTCTCACATGATATAGCTTTACTCCTGTCTTGCACAACCAACAACCATCCTCAACTTGAGATAGGATTTTCGCAGATGGATGGAGATGATTTAGAGGAATTGGATCTTCGATGGCAGGTGGCTATGTTGACTGTCAGAGTAAATAAGTTCATTCAGAGGACAGGAAGAAATATGGGCTTCAAATAAAAATGATCTATTTCTCTTGATAAGTCAAAGATTGAGTGCTACAACTCTCATAGAAAAGGACATTTTGCTAGAGAATGTAGATTCTGGAAGGATTCAAGAAGAAGAACCTTATGTGACAATGGCAGGAGCAATGCACAAACAACTGAATCTTCATCCAGCTTCTAGTGGCTCAAGATTGGTCTAGTAGGCTATGACCGGAAGCAATGATTTTGAAGTAGAAACCAGTCAACATGCTTTGATGGTTATATTATCTACTCCTCTTCAAGCTCATCAAGTTCTTCCAGACAGTGAGGTACAAAATGTTCTAAATGTTCTTGAATCATTTTAAATGTCATCAAAGAACTATGATATTGAGAGAAAAAGAATAACAAAGCCAAACTAAATTAAGGATTATGAGATTGCCTTAGAGTCCACTAGAAGCTAGAAATTCTGGACATGAAAAGAATGAATATAGCTAGGGTGAGAGATAGAGTTTCAAAACTATAGATCTTAAGTGTAGAGAAATAAAAATTAACCAACTTAAATCGGAATTAGAAAAGGTTGTTAAGAAATAGTGACTTGAAACTCAAGATTGAAAATTGGAAGTCATCAAGAATCTCACTAAATACTCATAGTCCAGATATACTCATGATAAAAATAGATTAGGGTTTGGCACACAAATGGATGATTTGAGTAATAAATCTGAAACTGATAGTGAGAACAGTTTACCTATTTTTGAGGTAAGGTCTAGTGATGAAGAGAGCACACTAGCAAATAATAGGTTCACTAAAGCAAATGAGTATCAAGCCTTTCCCCTACAAGTTACAAGACCCACTACCCCACCCGAAGAGCTGATATATCAATTGTAGGACTTAGATGAGTAAGCTTTAAGAAATACATCATGAGAGTCTAATACAACTGAAACAAACAAGACAGTAGGTAAACAAATGAAGCAACTATAGTAAAACCTAAGTCTGTCAATGAAACAATTATGTCTAAGTCAAAGATTAATAGGAATGAAGTCATCATTGAGGATTGGACCTTGGATGATGAGGATGATGTGTGTGCTGTCAAAACTGTTAGGTCTGTTAAGCCTAATGTGACTCAAGCTGTTAAGAGTCAAGCTGATAAAAGTGGTCAAACTTCACAAAAACAAGGGATTGGTTTTAAGAAAGTACATAAAATAAAAGCTTGTTTTGTTTGTAAAAGCACTGACCATTTGATAAAAGACTGTGATTTCTATAAGAGTCCTGAACCTAGGGTTAAGAATGTGGTCAATACTGGGGAGAGGGTAGTCAAACCAGTATGGGATTATATCAAAAGGGTAAATCACTAAAAATTTTCAAAAAATTTGAAATACCCTCATGCAAAAAGGACCTTCAACCCATCAGCAGTACTAACCAGAGCAGGTTTAGTTAATACTGATAGATCAAATGTTAGTACTGCTAGGTCTATTAGTACTGTTAGGCATGTTAGGCCTGTTAGTACTGCTAGGCCATTGGCCTCAAAAATAGTACAATCTAATTGTATTTTTAGACCTTATCACCCAAGATTGGACATTGTAAGACCAAAAGCCTCAAACTCACTGATATGTGTTTAATTACACATACCATTTTTCATATTAAGCGAACCTAAATGACTAAAAACGTACCAAAAATACATTGTATTTGTATGTTTGCATTTGTATTGTGCAGGAAACGGATATTCAAGAAAAGATCAAAAAGAAAGCCAAAAGCAAACAAATCCGAGCACGGAATGGAAAGGACAAAGTCAAAAGTCAAGCCAAGTGAAGAAAATACAACTTGAGGGGCCAAAACTGCCAAAACCTCAAGTTGTATTGCAAAAGAGAAAGACAAGGGTTAAAATTGCAAAGAAGGTAGAGATTGCATTTAAGTTATATAACTTAAGGGGACCATTTCTGCCTACTCCCCAAAAAGTCTTCTTTCCCGCCCCTAAAAACCCAGTTACAACTGGTATGTCGTCCCATACCTTCTACCCTGCAAAACCACTTTTCTCCATAGCCAAAATCATTTCATCCACCCTACTAACCCATCCCAGTTGTATAAATGACATGTTGGCAATCCCTCACCATTCCCAAAAACAATTTCGATGGCTAAGATTGTCTCCCAAAGAAGCTCAATAGAAATCAAAAGGCCTGGATTTTCGTTTCGCAATTAACTGCCTCACACAACTAGCACACTCTTTTTGCTCCTCCATCCAAAGAAGCACAAGTCTGCAAGCCAAGAGATAAATAACTTCGCTATAAAAATAGCCCTTTTTGTAATCCTTTGAGGCATGTTTTAGTTTTTAGCTTTAATCCTAAAAATAATTTTAGAGCTTATTTTCAAGTTTTGTTTTCAAGTCATTACAGCTTTTACTTTCATCTTTGTAACACTTTCAAGATTAAAGCAAGTTTGAAGTTTTAAAGTCAATATACAATACCAGATGTTAAGTTTTCTCAAATCATATTGTTTTTGTGTTTAAAAGTTCCATCACAGCTTACTCATAGGCTGGTTTCATTATGAACATAAAAACAGTACTAACTTTAGCCTAGCAGTACTAACTCAAAGTTAGTACTGGTAGTTCATTTTAGTTAGTACTGTTAGTCCATTTCTGCTTATTAGCTTATTGTCTCTACTTATTTAAGATTAGATTAGCTTTTTAGAGTATATTAAACCATTTTCCTTTACTTTCTTTAGGGGTAAGCTTATTTAAGCTTATTTTCCTTTTTCAAAATATTTTAAGAGTTTTTCAGTTTTAGTTTTTCAGCTTATTTATCATTTTAGTTGCTTATTCCAATTACTAAGTGCTTATTAAGGTTAGGTGAACTTCTGTTTTAGCTTTGTTTGCTTATTTATTATTTCTTTAAGTCTTGTTAGCCTAGCAGTACTAACCTTAAGCTAACAGTACTAACTTTAGCCTAGCAGTACTAACTCAAAGTTAGTACTGGTAGTTCATTTTAGTTAGTACTGTTAGTCCATTTCTTCTTATTAGCTTATTGTCTCTACTTATTTAAGATTAGATTAGCTTTTTAGAGTATATTAAACCATTTTCCTTTACTTTCTTTAGGGATAAGCTTATTTAAGTTTATTTTCCTTTTTAAAATATTTTCAATAGTGTATCAGTTTGTAGCTTTTTAGCTTATTTATCATTTTAGTTTATTCTAGTTGCTTATTCCTATTACTAAGTGCTTATTAAGGTTAGGTGATCTTCTGTTTTAGCTTGTTTGCTTATTTATTATTTCTTTAAGTCTTGTTAGCCTAGCAGTACTAACCTTAAGCTAACAGTACTAACTTTAGCCTAGCAGTACTAACTCCAAGTTAGTACTGGTAGTTAAAACTGTTAGTACTGTTGTTAGTACTGTTGTGTTTATCTTGTTTAATTTAGCTTAATTGCTTTTTGTATTTGCTTATTTAGATTTAGATTAGCTTATTTGTCTGTCTTAAGTTTATTTGAGCTTATTTGTGTCTTAGTGTAAAAGTTTTAAGTGTTTTTGCCATTTCTAGCTTTTGTTTTTGTTCCAGCTTTTTCTCTTTGCTATTTTTATGTGCTTTTGCTTATTTTTATCAGTTTTTGTGCCCAATCATTCCTTGTGACATTCAATTACAAATCATCAATCGTCTTGCGATTCTCCATCTCTAGCCTCGTTGGGACATAACGACCCGGGAACACTCTATACTGCTTCCGGTTTACTTGGTCTCGCGGATTCTGATCCTTGTTGTATTTATATCATATATAGATAAGTTTTAAGGGGTGAGTTTGCGCGAACCAATAATCCAGAAAATTAGGGCTTATGAAATATAAGCCTAAATGAGCTTATGTTTCATAAGCTAAAACAAACACCCCCTAAATTTTATGCTACACTATATCTCATTATTATTTCTCACTCATACTATTCATATTATTTAGACCTTGAATATCCGATTCCTGCACAATACAAATGCAAAACATACAAATACAATGTATTTTTGGTACGTTTTTGGTTATTTTAGCTCGTTTTTAAAGGTAAAAGGTATGTGTAATAAAGCACATACCATAGACCCACTAAAGTTGAGGTTCCAAAAGAACTTCCTAAAGTAAGCATGGTTAATACAAGTTTGAAGAAACTTAAATACCATCTTGCGGGTTTTAATGTGGTTGTCAAAGAAATGAACCACGACCACAGCTATCACTGAGGGCTCGTGGGGGTTTGAACATACAAAAGCTTATTTTAGGGATGAAATTATTCCATTTGTAAAAGCACTAAAGGACATCTTCAATAAATTCGATCAAGATCTAATTGATGAACTTACTGAAGTCCAAACTATTTTAAATCAAATGGAATAGGCTGTAGAACAACATTGTTAGAGTAAAAAACTTTTGAAGTTAAAATGAATCAAGTTTTAAATGAGAACGATCGACTCTTGGAACAAGTCATTACCAAAGATATTATGAATATTGTTGTGAATTCTTCTATGGATAATGCTTCTGTGAATGTGCATGAATGTAAAAAGTGTCTCAAACTTGAGACTGAGCTTCTCAACAAGAAAGATTTCATTGAAAAAGAGACTTATGATAAACTTTTCAGAAGTTATACAACTCTTGAAAAACATTGCATTTCTTTAGAAGTTGATACTCAACTTAATCAGGAAATTTTCAAAGGGATAATTCTGTTTCAAATCAAAGTGCTCCTAATTTTGATCAATACTTTGAATTAAATGAATTGAAAGCTCAGTCACAAGAGAAAGACACGGTCATAAGAAAGTTGAAAGAGAGAATTAAATCTTTAAGTGGAAATGTGAATGAGGATAAGGTCAAGATGGACATAGATGAGATTGAAACTCTTAATAATGAATTGGATCCTAGGGTGTCAAAACTTATTGCTGAAAATGAACATTTGAAACAGACTTATAAGAAACTTTATGACTCGATTAAACCAACACGTGTTCGATCAAAAAACAATGTGATGCTTTAATTAATCAAGCCAATCAAAAGTCTATGGAAATCTCTGATTTAAATGTAAGTCTTTTGGAAAAAAGACTTGGTCCCATTACGCCTCAAAAATGAATTAAGAAAACTTAAAGGAAAGGATTTAGTTGATAATGTTGTTGCCAAATACCCTATTGCTCTAGAAATGCTTAAAATTGATGTGGAACCCATAGCCTCTAGATTAATGAACAATAGAACAGCTCACTCTGACTACCTTAGGCACACTCAGGAACAAGCTACGATTCTTAAGGAAATAGTGGAACAAGGAAAATCACAAAATCCTCTAAATAATTCCTTAGACTCTGCTTTTAAGTATACAAAACACATTTAGGAGTTGCTTATAATAATCAGATAAACCCTGCCTAGCACAACAATTCAAGGTGCTATATAGTGGCTGTGACCTCAAAGAACAAGGACAAAAGAGTTAGATTCACTGAGCCCGTCACATCCTCAGGAAACACAAACACAAAAACAGCTTCTTCATCAAACCTAGTTTCTAACAAACCTATGTTGTCTTCTACAGGAGTAAAAGCGTCTACTAGTGCTAGCGGATCACAACCTTCAGGCAATACAAAGAAAGATAAGATTCAGCAAACACCAAGTAGTACTCAGAAGAATAAAGTAGAAGCCCACCCTAGGACAGTTAAATCTAGTTTGAAAAATAAGAATTATTTTGTTGAACCTAAAGGAAATGCAAATGTGTAGCATTCCAAGCTTAATGCGAATTTTGAACTTTTATGTGTTAAGTGTAATGGTTGCATGCTTTCTAATAATCATGATTTGTGTGTTCTTGATTTTATCAATGATGTGAATGCTCATACTAAATCTAAATCTGTTAAGAAAAGTTCAAAAAGAAAAGTTTGGAAACCAACAGGAAAAGTGTTCATAAATATTGGATACACTTGGAGACCTACTAGTCGGACCTTCACTATAGTAGGAAATGCGTGCCCTTTAACTAGGATAACCACAACTGCTGAAGTGCCCCTTAGGAAACCAACTGCTCTAGAAAGTGATACACCTAAGCCTGTAGTAACATTGGTTTACTCAAGGAAACCTAGGAAATCTAAAACTAATGTTCCCGTTAGCAAACATAAGATTATTAAATCTGTATCTGCTAACAAAAAGGAACCCAGTAAATCTTGGGGATCCATAGTTTCTGATGTTCCATCTTACTCTCTTGATGAATGCAGGTCATCCAAATTGTTCTTTGTTATTTGGACTCCGACTACTCTAAGCATATGACCGGAGATCGCTCTTAGCTCACCAATTTCGTCAATAATTTTTTAGGTACTGTAAAATTTGGAAATGATCACGTGGCAAAGATATTGGGATATGGTGATTATCAGATTGGGAATGTGACGATCTTAAGGGTTTACTATGTGGATGGACTTAGACATAACTTATTCTCCGTTGGGAAATTCTGTGATTCGAACCTTGAAGTTGCTTTTCGTCAACACACCTTCTTCATTCGCAATCTAGAAGGTGTTATCACAGCTTACCGACTATGGCCTTGGATTTAATAAAATTCCAATGTACTATGATAACAAAAGCCCTATTGCCTTATGCTGCAACAATGTTCAACATTCTCGATCAAAGCATATTGACATCAGATTCCACTTCATAAAAGAGCAACTTGAAAATGGAGTAGTAGAGCTTTACTTTGTCAATACGAAGTATCAGCTGGTGGACATCTTTACTAAAGCCCTTGGCAGAGAAAGAATTGAATTTCTTATCAATAAGCTGGGAATGCGAAGTTTTACGCCAGAGATCCTGAAACAATTGGCAGACGAAGCTGAAGAATAGTGGTGGTACCTATTCAAATATCATGTATATAATATGTATATATATTAAAGACCAGAAAAACCGAAAAGATTTTTCATTTTCAGAAAACCTTTATAAAAACAAAATAAAAAAATATAAAATACTTAAAACCAAAGAAAAAAATTAAAAAATGAGAAAAATATAAAAAGAGGTAATAATGGCATGTCTTCTAAAAATCGATAACATTTACGGTCTTAGAAATGTCATTTAATAATGATACGAGGCTGTAAATGAAGTTCGAGTAGAAGTTCAAATGTTTTCAAAACATGCCAAATGGCTTGCTATTATTTCAGATAGCAACCCAGTCATCATCTTAAAGGCAAGTATTTTAAAAAGAAAACTTGACCTCATAACGAGAATTTATTCTCGAGCATGGTCTACTTAATGACCATGCAAAGGCTTGTGTTTACTTTGCAACACAACCCATGCTTTCTATATACCATAAGTGTACGTGTCAGTGCGCTTATGTGTTAAAATAAGAGAAATCTTATTTCATGGTGTTTGATTTTCAAAAATAAAACATTAAGTCATTAGAAAATGCTTTTCAACAGACATCTGACTTCTCAAACAATGACTACTGCTCTTTAAATAGAAAACGGGTCATTGTTTGAGGGGGAGAAAATGTCAAATATCTTCTTCATAATAAAAAATGTGATTAAAGGAAAAAGGTTTTAAATAAAAACGGAATATCATTTTTTAAAGAAAGTTAATTAAGTTTAGCTTATGTGTGCCTTATATGTTATGTGTTTATGCCTTTAGGGAGTAAATGTGTAAATTTAAATGGTTAGGTATGCTAGTTAAAACATTAGGGACAAGTGTGCTCAAATGGTTAATAACTTAAAATGCCTAATACAAACTTATATGTTCAAAAATAAAAGGCAGTATGAAACTAGAAGGGGGGTAAAGAGACATAAATAAATAACAGTTTTTTATATATCACCAACCCACCTCGATCATTCTTACACACAAGACACCCACTATAACTTATTTTTCCCTCCCTCACTCACATTCGAAATTCGCCACAACTTTTCATCATTTCCCACCATTTTACATCACTAGGTACCACAAGAAATCTCTCTATCACCTAAGTTCTACCTACATCCTCAAAGGAATTTTTTTTTTCCTACCACTCTTGATCTCTAAAAAAAAAAAAAAAAAAAAAATAGAAAAAAAAAAAATAAAAAAAAAAAAAAAAAAAAAAAAAATAAAAAAAAAAAAAAAAAAAAAAAAAAAATTAATAAAAAAAAAAATAAAAAAAAAAAAAAAAAAAGAAATCCCTAATTCTTAAAATTAGGGTTCTTAAAAATCAAATTAGGTAAAACTCTAAATTAGTTGAGGGGTTTTGTAGCTTTAGGTGTGTATAGCACTCGGCTTAAACAGTTTTGTATGTGGTTATCATTTACATAGATTTTGATTGATTGTAAGCTCGAAAATTTGGGTTTTTGAGTAAGGATGTTTAAAGTTTGTGGGTTTTGCGTTAGGAAGCTAGATTTCTTTCTCTTGAATAAGTTTAAGTGAGTAAAACATACCCTTGTTAGTAAAGAATCTTGAATGTATGCATTTTTTGAATGTTCATACTCGGTTAGAAGGTTCTATGCATTTTTGTTGTTCTTGTAGTGATTTCTATGAAAATAAGTGCTTATATGTTGTGTTTACATGATAAAAAGGCTAAATGATACAATCTTGAAAGCAAAATCATGTTTGTGATATTTCTGTGTAAACCGATCTATTGTGTTCCAAAGAGAACCGATCTACTAGTTTCCCAAGGTGAACCGAACTACTAGTGTCCCAATGTGAACCGAACTACTAGTGTTCCAATGTGAACCGAACAACTAGTTTCCCTTTGTGAACCGATCTATTAGTTTGCTTTAGGAACCGATCTACTCGTTTTTATTTAGGAACCAATCTATTGATTTTTCCTTAGGAACCAAACTACTAGTCTCTAAGGTGAACCGAACTACTAGTCTCCCAAGGTAAACCGAACTAATAGTTTTCTTTAGGAACCGATCTACTAGTTTTTCCTTGGTAAACCGAACTACTAGTTTTCCAATGTGAACCAAACTACTGGTTTCTCTTTATGAACCGAACTACTGATTTCTCTTAAGGAACTGATCTATTGGTGACACGTTAGGAAAACGGTTTATCTTTCAAGACCAAAAACACTTATGATAAAATTTCCAAATTAAAAGGCAATTTAAAATCTTAATTAGGGAATTAATTAAAATTGGTTAATTATAGATTTCTCTAAATCAAATTTAAACAGGCCTTTAATTGCATGGCAATTACTAGGATAACTAAAATATGCTTAGGATAACACGAATGTCTTTAACTAGTTAAATAACATGATTCCTAAAATGATCAAAAAAAGTTTTCCTTAATTCCTTAAGCATTTTTGTCCATCTGAGAGATGGTCATTTAAAGGTATAGATCTTAAAAAAGTGCTAAAAGTCATAGAGTTCCCATTGCCTTAAGAAAAGTTCGCATCATGATACAAACTTCAAGTGCTCACTTAAAAGGTCTCTATAGTGTATTGTATAAAATTTGTTTTACATAAACTGTATTGATCCTTTCTTAGCAGAATCATGGATACCACAAATGCTCAGCAAATTGCTTTGGATGATGCTCTAGTCGCTCCTGCTAACCGTCATAAGATTGAAATCCCAATCAACGACTAAGTCCACTCTCAATTAATAAAGCTACTATCAAGTGGTTTTTTTTAACGCTCTGAAACTCACCCCTTCTACAAAGCATTGAGGTCATTGCTAAGGAACCAAAAACCTACATGCAAGAGTTCTAGGTCCCACTGTCTCCCTCCATTACAATCACTTCGCTTCAAGATGAACCGATAAAAGCCACACTGTTAAACCTTGAAAAACCATCAGAGACATGTCTTAGATTGCCCTAGAATCCCCGGTCAAAAATTTAAGATCCTCCATTTGAAGAGTAAATTCTCTCTTATTATTAGAGACTTGGGCACACTAAAGAATATAAGGTCTTAACTGATGACAAAGTTTAACCACATGCATCAAACCCCGAAGATCATTTTACTGCTACAAACAATAGGTGTCTAAGTGGAAAAACTATCGGTTTAGACAGTCTTCGCTTATCACGTGCTCAAATCATTTGGGGAATGTATAATAAGAAGAATGTTGATTATGTCTACCTACTGTGGGAAGACCTGGTATATCAAGTGGAGAACAAGAACTCTAAGAAGAACAATGACATGTGTATCCACTATTCACCAAGTCAACATAGACTATTCATTCAAAGATCAGTCATACCAAGAAAACAATATGTCTTGGTCTACACTAGCCAAAGATGACCCCATGTTTAACACAATAAGGGTTATCTCTAAACATCAGGACACATAGATATATGGTTCAATACTCCCTGATGAATTGATTAACCAAGAAATAAAGGATTCTGAAGCCTACAAGCATTTACTACTCCTATCGCACTAGAGCAGAACCTCTAAAAGTAAAAACAAAGTTACAAACAGAAGGAATAGATGGATCTGACACACTCTGTCCAATCCCACTTCTGCTCCAACTTTAAAGGTAAAAGACTCAAGACTTCAGGTAAGGTGACCAAGTCAGGTAAGAAAAGGCAATATGCATTAGTGCCGAAAGCAAAAGGATTGGAAACTCTATCCGAAGTGGCATTATCTGAGCATGAACAAATGAAAATTGCCACCAAAAGAAGTAAGACACAATTCCACAACTCTCATGCAAGTGGCTCAGGTGATGGAGTTGACACTTAGTTAGAGGTTCCTGATGAGCAACAACAAAAGGACAGTGGTACAGATGAAGGAGCTAGTGATGGACTAGTGGTTCCCGATGTACCTAAATATAAATTAGAGAGTAAAGAAGAATCTTAGACATTTAGTCAAGGTGATGATGATGATGATGACAATCATGATCATGACCTTAATGATGAAAAAGATGATGCAGATGATGATGACAAGAATGACAGTGAAGAAACTGAATTAGATGATGACAGTGATGACTTTGTTCATCCTAACTTGTCAACTTATAAAGCAGATGATCAGGAAGAAGAAAAAGCAGATGATGATGAAGAAATGTCTCTGATCAGAAGTGTCAACCACCTCCTAGATCCTGAATTCCACAGAAGATAATGAAAATCAAGAGTTGATGATTACGTTAAAGTAAAGAGAAACAAGAAGACGAAAGGAGGAAACTGTACAGAGACTTAGAAACACAACCTGTAAATAAGAGATGTTGAAATGACAGATGCTCAAACTAATCAAGACACAGAAGATGTTCATGTGACTCTAACTGCTGAACCTCCAGTAGTGCAACAGCAAAGCTCTTTTGTTTCATCAGACTTGGTGTCAAAGTACATTAATCCCTCTTCAAATACAGGTATTGAATCAATATTAAATCAAAATGTTCAGTCACATAATCTTGTCAATGTACCAGTTTCCATTGCTGCTGTAACACCTTCTTCTGTCACTACAATTCCTCAACCTCCTGTTTCAATCATTCAAACTCTACAACAAACACCAGATTCCACAAAAACAACACCTAATCCAACAAAAACTTTGCCAAAAATCCCCAACTTTGCATCTCTATTTGGTTTTGAACAAAGGGTATCCGCATTAGAAACTGAAATGTCTGAGTTCAAGCAAACTAGTTACTTTGCTGAAGTTGTCTCCTTAATTCTGGCCATTGTTGATAACTACCTTGCTTCTAAGATGAAGGATGCAGTGGATGTGGCTATTCAGCTACAATCAAACAAGCTCAGAGCAGAAGCTCAAGCCAAAAATGAAGAATTTCTTAGTCAAATAGACTCAAACATAAATGCCATAATTAAGGATCAGGTTAAAGCTCAAGTATCCAAGATCTTGCCAAAGGTTGAGAAGTATGTCACAGAATATTTGGGAGCTGAAGTATTGGTTAGATCAACCAATCAACCTTAGACGTCTTACGCAGTAGCAGCTTCTCTTTTAGAATTCGAGTTAAAGAAAATTCTCATCGACAAAATAGAAGAAAATAAATAAAGAACAGATCAGATGTTCAGAAGAATCTCTACAATACATTGATTAAATCGTACAACTCAGACAAAGACATCTTTTCATCATATGGTGATGTTGTCACATTTAAGAGAGGACAAGATGATCAAGACAAGGATGAAGACCCCTCCGCTGGATCAAACCGAGGGTCGAAGAGAAAGAGATATGGAAAAGAAGCTGAGTCATCTAAAGAACCAACAAATAAGGAGTCAACGTCTACAAGTTCTTCTAAAAGTGCATCCAGATCTCAACCAAAATCTTCAGGCAAGTCTGCTCAAGCAGAGGTGCATGGTCAAAAAGTTGATGATTTGGAAGAACAATCATATCAAGAGTTCACCACAGGAAATGATGATGCAACTCCTGTAAGAGAGGTATAAAATGTTAATGAACGTTAGTGGAATCCATCAAGTTCTCCAACTCCTGATCGGGAATGGCACACAACTAAGATTGTTGACGACCGACCTCCTCAAACATAGATAACTCAGTTGGCTCAAGCTTCTAGCAAACAATCTTTGTTTAATGAGTTTTTGGCTACTCCTATCGACTTCTCTGCTTTCATAATGAACTGGCTCAAGATTGACAATCTGACTCAAGATGTGTTGACCGGCCCAACCTATGATCTCATGAAAGGCATGTGCAAGAGTGTAGTGGAATTGGAGTACCACTTGGAAGAAGTCTTCAAAGCTACCAATGATTAATTAGATTGGCATAATCCTGAAGGAAGACCGTATCCCCATGATCTCAGCAAGCCCCTACCTTTAATTCCGAATGCACGAGGTCGTCAAGTTATCCCTTTCGATCACTTCATCAACAACAATCTTGAATATCTGAAAGGAGGGAGCTTAAGTCAAAGATACACCACCTCAATTACCAAGACGAAGGCTACTAATTATGGTCATGTAAAATGGATTGAAGACAAGGTTCCTGGTAGAATATGGAGTCCGGAAAAAGTTTTTTACGACAAGCATGCTTACCGAGGAACATATCACTGGGGTCCAAAATGTTAGAAATTCTATGGATATGCTGCAAACATGGAAACTTCAAAAGATGTCTACTCAAGACACAGGATTATCGCAGTAACCAGTCTCAAGATAAGGCAGTTTTTGTTACAGTCATCTGGAAGAGATTATTGTTCAAAGACAGGACGATCAGTTGTACAAGTTTAGAGAAGGCGACTTCAAAAGACTTCGTCGACAAGACATTGAAGATATGTTACTTCTCCTAGTTCAAGGTAATTACCAAAAAAACCTCAATTTTATGAACGTATTACAGAATGTGGGCTTTTAAAGAATGTACACTAGACGTATTGTCATTCAAGAACGTGGGGAAGATCTACAATTGGGAGTCGAAAGCTACCAGAAGAAGATCAACCTCTCAAGGCCAGACACATACCGTTCAGATCTTAGAAAAATGACTCCTTACACCGATTACCCAGATATCCAAGGCATTATCTATCAAGATGACATGGACAGAAATCATCTGATACGCATTGAGGAACTTTACAAGTTCAGTGATGGCACACTAAACTATGTTTGTACTGCTCTTAATGATATTGCCACCGCAATTCAGATGGAGTACTTGCCAAAGAGAAAGTGGAGTAAACAAGACAAGCAAAGAGATAGAGTGATGATCAATGCCATTGACAAGAAGCTCAAAGATAGAAGATTGATGCAAAGCTTGAAGAAGTTCGTTGGTAGAAGGCCTTACGGGGGTGACCTTTGGCTGCTAGAAAGGACCATATGATTTATCATATGATGTCCTCATCATAGTAGGTCAAACCTCGTAAATAATAAAAACTTATGAATTTGTATATATATAGTGTAGACTTTATGGTGATAATAAAAGGAAGGGTTGCTTCGATAAATAAAATTTTTCAATAGGGAAAAATTTTTTTTTCTTAGTAAAATTAAAAAAAAAAATTCAACTTATTGTACTAAGCACTGTCTTTTATACCCTCAAAAATTAAGGGGAACATTAAAATGTTCCTAATAGATATTGTGTAACATTTTGTCCCCGAACGTTTAATCAATATGATATCCAAATAATCAAGGATTAACATTTTTTGATAATGGGGGAGAAAATGTGATTAAACAGAACCTAACTTGTATAGAAAATGTATCAATAAAAATGGACACAATGCACTCTACAACTTAGCATGTACTACGAATACGGTGCACATGTTAAGGGGCATTTTTTATTTAAGTAATGAGTGAAAACTTTCAAAGTGTAAATCTTTTGATATTTATATCAAACACTTTAATTGAACTTTTTAATGATTTTGGAAGGATTATGATGGAATACCCAAAAAGACCGACCATGTACTTAATTTTATGGAGCTATAAGGTGGTTAGGTATAGGTATTTAAATCCTATGATCCAGCCAGAACCGGAGGGATCTACCTAGGGATATCCAACCAAAGAAGTGTAAAAGTCTTAGATATATACAAAAAGGAGAAAAGTGAGAAACGATAATAATCCGACGAGATGGAAGCAACACTTAGAATAAAGCCAACAAGGTGTTAGTTATGAAGTCTGGGTAAGCATTGAAGGGGTTGAAGAATGAAAAAGAAATGTAAGGATAAAGGGTGAAAAGAATGAAGCCCTCTATACACTTAGGTAGAAACCGGGTAAATACATAAACTATCAGAAACACTAAGTTATTATCTGACATTGAAGACAGTCATGAACCCAGTGACGCTATGCATAACCCTCCATAAGCCCACTCAAAGGTCACTTAAACAAACATTTGATTTATTCTTACGGAGATTATCATGCATTTCTATCGACTATTCTCAAACTCCGAGTTTAGCGATATAAAAAGGTTGGCATTCTGTCTCCATGCCTTTGATCACTAAACCAAAGTGCACTATTGAGTCCTAGAGCCAAAGAGATTCAGTCTATAAATCTCATTAGGACACTTTGTCCAAATTATCTTGTTTTACCTTTTCACTCACACAATGTGGATAAACGAAAATATATATAAAGATTCCTACGCATTATCATTGTGATTCTGCCAGAACATCAGAGTGATACTCAAGTAATCACAATGAAGATGGAAATCCTGCTTGAGCCAACATCAAACAATCTCATGGTAGGTGACTTGTGCATTCATACGAATTAAACTTGTGACAACTGGAAAGAAACGATGTTTTGATTCTATATGAGTCAAACTTGTTCCAGGAAATTGATTAACTATTGATGATGAATTTTTGAAATGATTAACACTCTCGATGTGTCACAAAAACACTTTAGCAAGTGACACGTCGATAGCTTATCAAATCAATGTTTCCTATCTCAATCGGTGAGACTTACCACTTGCTGTTTCACTCTACCCGAGTGTTGTTTGCTTTGAGACGCTCCGGTAATAAGAAAGGCTAGTGCAGCTACGAAACCCTGTCAAGGAGATTCTTCAAAGTTCTACTTGATCACAGGCAGTATTTATACTGATCAACGGGGAACTGTGGTTATTTCAACCGTATTCGACGAAGTGACAAATATACTCTCATCCATATCTGTTGATTATCACTAACTCTAAACTCAGGTACTCCCGACGATGGTGCATCTGATTCCCGACAAGTCCTGATTATCATACCACAGCTCATAACCAACCGACCAAATATAAAGACACATGAAGCTTAAGTATTGTTTTCAATACTACTCTACTCTGTAACCGAACGTCTTTCTAAAGTGACAAAGTATTAAAGTCACAGAATTGTCAAAGAAAGTTTTTGTCACTCATTACCCGAACGTCTTTATCCGAATGTGACGAAGTGTTAAAGGTTAAAAGAATTTCAAGAAAGATGGAAGCAATTAAAGCTTTTCAAGTCTACAATATCTGAAAGGTATGATCATGGCGGTCCAAAAGTCACAAGTTCCAAGATGCAAAGTTACAAGATGGCAAAACAAATGGCAACATGTCACATTCAAGTAAAGTAAAGGACTAGCTCAAGCCTAAAGTCAATAATCACTACATCAATTCACAAGTAAATGATTTAAGTTAAAGACTACGAGCTCAAGACTAAAGTTAAAGCATAGTATGCTAGGTTTAAGTTTTTGTAAAATGGAGTGACCTCCCTTAGGAGATGTTATTGTTAGGAAATACAAAAGTGTCGTCCATCTTCCATAAATACCTATATTGAGCTCGAATATTTTTATTTTTGGAACTTACATAGAAGTTAGACTAAAAGCCATAGATAAACCCAGAAGGCCCAATCCCACGTCTATATTGTATTTATAACACCTCTCCATGCCTTGTGAGAGGTGGATTGTTATTCATTGTTTCCACACTTAATGCATTTCATTTCTATGTTTACTTTCTCTCTTTAAAGTGTTCATCCAACCACTCTCTCTCTCTCTAGAATCACCTCTCTTTCCCTCTACATGTATGTTATTAGATAGTCTTCATTTGTGTCAGGTTTAAGCATCCTTTCCTTCTTGCTACTTCGTTCCTGTATATAATTATCATTGTTGTTTTCATGATGCATGTTGTTAGATTTCTCATATTATGAGGACTTATCTGATGGTGCATTACTACTAGTAGAAGACTCATCTTTATGAATTGTGTTTACCATATAAACCTTTCCTAAAGGAGTCATGAAATTATGAATTTTCTTGTCCATATCGAAAGTAACCATGTCGTTTCATTTTCCTGAGAGATTCATTAAATAAAGACATCGATTTCGGCAGGCATGGTTGCCAAGATGGTCTCCCAAGAATCATGATTTCATTACGTGTGTTTAACATATCTATAACCACAAAATCGGATAGGAATAAAAAGTTATTGATCTTAACAAGGACGTTCTCAACTATTCCTATAGGAGCCCTCTTTGTCATATCTGCCATTTCAACTAGCATGTCGGTTTTCTTAAGGTTAGCTTGTTTTAGATGTTAAAACATAGATTTTGGTATGCCATTAACACTTGCACCTAAGTCTGCCATAGCATAAAAATTTGAACTTCCAATAGTGCAAGGAAGAGTAAAACTCCCTGGAGTAAACTCTTTTGGTGGTAGTTGGAATGGCAAGACTCTTGATGGCACATATTTCTCCTAAGCTACCTGTATGCCGTCATCAGAAATGAAAAGATACTTCAAGGGACTGTAATTTTATTGTTTGTGGTGCCACATTTTGCGTAGAACTGCCTTGCATTGGCCGACAGATGAAAAGGTTCTTCACTGGTAGTTATTGCCTGAAACTCATTGTTTAATAAATTCACGAATTAGGACACCAGAAAATAGAGATAGTCTCTATTGATTATCTTGTATATGATCTCCATATTTCCTGAGTTTCAATACCCTCTTCCTCACAGCTTCTTCTCGTGTTGATTCCACCAGTGGCTATCTCCTAACTCCTCCAAGCTTGGCCTTTTTTCTCCAAATTGGCGGCGATTTTCCAATGCGAGTGTAGTATCCAGGAAGTCCCCATACGAATTTAGCTCCATTGCTGAAAGGGGAAGAACGTCCAAACTCGCCATACTTAACCTCTTCAACACTCTTAACTTCTTCGTTTAGAGGACATTCCTTGTCGAGATGAGTTCCTTCGCAAATTTGAAATCCTACTTTAAACACCACTAATCTAGTATCCCAACACCATCAATCATTAAAAAGTGAAGAAAATGTCATCACCAATCATTAGAGAGTGAAGAAAATGCAACGTGCAAAATGTCTTACTTTACTTTCACATATTTTTATAAAGTGAGAATGTCAAAGTTTATGGAGGGAAAATGAGGATGTCAAGGATGTCAATCGGGAGGGAAAATGAGGATGTCAAAGTTTGTGGAGGGAAATTGATGATGTCAAATATAACACTTCGTGTTTTAGGGTCATTGACATCGTCAATAAATTCACTATGTATTTTTAGTATTGTACACGTTTGCTTTTAATCGTAATCGTTAAGTTAAATCGCGTAATCTAAAAATGATCATTCAATGTAAACGGGCATCAAACATTTATATGTTTACATCAAGCAAGTGTTAAGTAATTATTTTGAGGATAATTATTAACTTTGTTCATTTTATTTTTATTGGTTGCGTAAAGTGTTTACGTTTCGCGATAAAATACGTTTAGGCATACCCGAAACCACCAAAACTTTTCTACGCTTTAACAAATACCCACAATTGTACCCAATACCCAAAATTTACTAAATATCATCATATATATCATACCATGGCCGGATTCATAGAGATATACACAAGAAAATATCTCAAAGTCTTGCAACTTGCTATGTACATTCAACAACTAGTAAAGACTTATGACTTTTACAAGGCAAGACCATACCTTGACCAAGAAGACTTCCATGTTTTACTCATCTTGTCTTGTACTCCTAATAGTGCTATTGACTAACCACTTGTAGATATAAGTCTTGCATACTAGTGATAACATACACACAACATAATTTCACTTATCAAAAACCAACTCATTCTCTCTTTTTCTCTTGAGAACACACGGCCAAACCCTAAATCCACCAAATAATTCACACAACTTATTTTACAACATATACACACATTCTTACATGATATCTAAGGTAACCTAAGGTGTTTACAAGGATTGGTTTAAGCATTTACAAGGGTTAAGCAAGGAAAAGCAAGATTAGGGTTTTGTGATTAATTAGGGTTTTCTAATTGTGGAAGCTTGGGTTTTGTTGCTAAACAAGTGTGTAGATCTTGTTGTTCATCACCACACATCATATTAAGGTCATCTAAAACTATTAATATCTTTACATTTATGATTTTATGTATATATAAGTTCTATGTAGCAAATCACCATTTAGGATACTTATCTACATGAAATATGGATTTTTACTTATGATCATGGTATGTTTTACTTTGTCATATGATAAATGAATGTTATACATCATGTTATAATGAGAATATAAGTATTGTATATGTGTGAATTATGTATAAAAAGTATTTATAATCAAGTTAACTAAAAAGTGTACTTATGAAAGTTCATGAAAAATATAAGTATGTACACACTTGGATCTTGTAATTCTTGTACATTTTTAGACAATGATGGACTTAAGGACCCTAGGAATGTAAGACATGTAAAGTTGAGAGTTGTAATGGACTCGTAACAAGATGATTAAACTAAAAGATACAAAAACTAGGTTTAAACATGTTTTTATGAAAAACATCCAAACTTTCTGTTTAAATTCAACACATGACCTGTTCATTTTATATTTTTATAAAATAGTACGTCTCATGACGATTCCAAAAAGGTAAGAAACTCGAAAAACGGATTAATAACGAAAAAGATACGTAGTTTACGAGTTATACGCGTTATAAAAGAGACTTTATAAAAACAAGTTATAAAATACTTCTAAAATGTAAAGTTTATTATTTTTCACAGATAACACATATTTTTAGGATTCCAAAACGATAAGAATCGTAATTTTCCAAAACGATAAGAATTACGCGAGATTATATACTTAAATGTATAAAAATACTTTTATAAAACTATTTTTATAAACGTTATTGTTCATCTCAGGTTTATACATTTTGAAAACATCATTAATATGATAGAAATTTTAATAACAAAGACATGCTCGAAATAATCGCTAAAAACGGAGCTATAACGAATAAAATACGACATTTACGGGTTTTCCGACAACTAAAACTATAA
>BQNB010049560.1:0-41979 GCA_026074375.1 Tanacetum coccineum | reverse complement strand
TCTCTTCCTTAACGCCTCAGCTTCAGAATCTAACTTATTTCCTAAAGCTGCAAAATTTCCTTTAACCTCCTCATGGTATTTTTCCAAATTTGATTCTAAGCTTTCAACTTTCTTTGCTGCCATAATGATCTAGAAGTAGCAGAACACAAAAATATAATGTAATTTTTTTTATTTTTTTAACCCTAGAACCGAATGGCTCTGATACCAATTTAATACGAATCAAATTGGATCAAATCTGTTTATATCAGAAGTAATACAAAAACTGAGTTTAACAAACGAAAAACAAAAGAACAAGAAGGATAGTACCGCATTTTAAGTTGTAGACACACTCCCTAGTCAATAGACTAAAAAGTTGTCTGAAACGTCATTTTACATCAAATTGCTTTAGAGTCCGAGTCGTGAAAATGTGTTTTAGCGGGTCGTTTTAGACGGGTCAGATTTAGGAAAAATCTAAAATAAAAGTCAACATGGCGAAATTTTAAAGTTTGGTCAAATTATGTTATAACAAATAACTAGGCGTAAAATATTTAAATTAAAACTGAAATTACGACTAATAAGTTGGTCTTTCACTTTTATTCGTGTCTAGGTGTCTTAATCTTGATAATGGGTCAAAATGGGTAATTTTTATTTTAATTTCATATAAGTCGGAATGGGTTAAATCGGAATAAATCTTAAGGCATAACACATAGTGGGTATAAGTAAGTAAGTTTGGCGCACACATGGATTCTATAATATAAGATTACATGTATGTCGGGATATATATATTTTATACTTATGCAAAATATGCATTTTCTTATAACTATATTTTCTTATACGCGGACCACTATTATTATAGGTCGCGGTTAAGTTGTTGGCATTCTTCTTCCTTTGTTGATTTTCTCGTTCGATACTCCTATTTACGGCGAGTTTCTCACATTCCCCTTATTGCATGTTTTAAATGTTTTGGGGTGGAAAGAATGATGTGTCATTTGTTATGCAATTACTTTTAAGTAATTAAATCTTTTGAACATATTTGAACACGAACTTGATTTGAACTTGTTGAACTTTGGAAACGTGTTGAACTTTGAACTTGATTTGAACTTGTTGAACTTTGGAAACGTGTTGAACTTTGAACTTTGAACTTGATATGTATGTTGTTTGATGCTTGGAACCCGCCACTACTTTTAACTCATTATCCCCCTCATCGAGATTGAGACGTTAGTACTTATGGATAGCGCTATTAGGAGATTAGCCCCTCCTCACTCCCCGCACAAGGGTGCATAGTACTAAGTGTTTGTGCCACACTATACAACTGGAACTTGATTGGATGTTTAGAACGGTTAGGCTGAATACATTTAAGTAGTGCCTCACATAAACATTATAGCATACATATACATTGATTTGTGTTACGTTACTTTGGGTAACGGGAACTGTTTTGAAAACTTGATTTGTTTTGGACTCTCGACTTTTTTAGAAATTGATATCGGTTTGGACAACTGTTTTTGATAACTTGTCATTGAGTTAGTAAACTATTATTGGACCTCTACTCTATTATAAAACTATATTTTGTGTATATAATCTGAGGGCTCACCAACTGTTTCGATAGTTGACCGTTTTTATCATGCTTTTTCAAGTGACATTCAAAAAGTAGAAACTTAGTGCATTGCAATTGGACATGTTTAAGATGTCTACTTTCTTTCAAGTTATTGTCATTTGTACTTTTTAAACTTATACATGGAAATGTTGTAATATTCAGATAATATTATTTTATCTTAATTCATGTATGGTGTTTTATCTATCATCTTGTGTGATGTTTATTAATATGTTACACCTCGCGGTTCCTCCTTGGTGGGTTGTGACAGATTGGTAATCAGAGCCTAAGGTTATAGAGAACGCCGGTTTTTCAAAATAAAAATCCGAACTATAACCGAAATGATTTTCTTTTCTAAAAATACCGAACATGAAACGAGTCGACTAGTCCGAGTGGTTGCATCATTAGACCTAAATTAGACATAACTTGATCAACTATGTCTAATTCAGGGAGTATTAGGAAACACTGGGTATAGTCATTATTTTAAACGAGTTTAAAACCCGACTTTCCACTTTAGTCACTGAAAAGCATACTAGGAATCATGTGCACCATACAATGCATGCTGTTAGATGTCCACTATTTGATTTTAGTACATCATGCTTATTTTGATTTATCCATGCATGTTCTGAGTTTGCGTTTACATCCGTTACTGTCATTATAGTGTCACACTGTCGCTAAGCACCTTGTTATAATGGACACCATCGCAGTCCCAATATGTCCCATAGATCGTCTTCGTGCGCTAATGATTCCGCGAGTGAGTCACGACGTACACTTAACTATTTTTTGTACCCTTACCCTACATAACACCTTGAGGAGGACTCGTCGATAGATTCTAAGTCAGAGCCCGAGGCGAGCAGCAGGTGAACTACGTATGCACGACATGTAGAGACGTTCGTTCTTTCTCTATTAGAGCTGCGTCGACCTATATTTTGGTCACATCTCTGTCTTATTTTGTCTTACTATTAAGCCAACCGTTTTGGCTGCAAAAACAAGCATTCCTTGCTTGTTCGCAAACTACGTGTTCAGTGATTCAAGATTTTGTTTTTAAGCGACCCAAAGTTGAGTTAATTTTTCAAAAACATTGGGCCTTTTACCAACTTCTACCTTAATTTAATGACATTTCTTGTTTGATGAGTTGTGAAATTATGCTTCAAGTTGCTACATGGCTTAAGACCTTTGAAGAATTCACTCGAGGATGGGAGAGGCTTGGATGTTTGGATGTGGATACTCAAACGATGTGGATGCAACGCGACTATAGAGAGACTAGGGCTGAAAGTAGAAATGCGCGGTGCTTTGTCCTTACCCTACCATGCGTATTGCAAACGACTATTTCTCATCCACTATGTGGGTTGACATCATTTTTATTATGGAACTTGTTACTTAAAAGTTTCGTTATTGAAGATGTTTGGTGAGACGGATTACGTCATTAGTTGCCTTAGGAGCAACTCGCCTTAGAGTGTTACCACTCTAGTTGTTTGGTTGTATGACCATCGCATGGAAGACCCCTCTTTTGAGATAAAAGAATTGATACGCGAACGAGAACCTTATACTTTATACTGGTTAATTGTGTAACCATGATAATAATTTTCGTCCTGAAATTATGTTTTGAAGATGGTACTTATTTGGACAGTTGAAGTCCTTTGGTAACAAAACATGTACATGTAAAGTACTTTTTGAATACTATTTTTTTAGAACGGGATGCACTTGTATTTTTCAATGGTTGCATCGCGCATCAAAACTTATGTATTATAAGATACATATAAACACCAAATTTTGTTGAATATATTTATTCAACCCGCGTTCAGAAAAATGTTTTTATTATCAAAAAAATAAATTCTTTTGTATCGGTATCAATGTGTTTGGTTACTTTGACTTTAATTTTTTGGAAAAATTTATTATGACTTTAAATTTTAGAAATCCTTATTATGACTTTAATAAACTAAAAATAAAATGAATAAATAATTTTTTTTATTATGAGTTACTTGAAATATATTTTTTAGTCAAAACCTTTTTATCACGATTTATGTTGAAAACCTAACTTTATTGGAGGTTACTATGAAGTATAAACTTTTAAAGACATATCTTTTTGGATAACAATCATCATAAGAGAATTAAAACTACGTATGTGAGAACATTCACCTCTTTTCTCTATATAAACTTTCATCGCATCTCTGTTTGAATGAATGTTATTTCGTTACATTTTAAGCTGCATCATATATATGTACGCTACTCGAATTATACTTTGGTCAAAGTAATTACTCAAATAAATGTGTGGACAAAATTTATTTAAAACCATACTTCCGAGAAGAAGCACACACAACTCAGGAATGAATCTTGGAAACCAATCAAGGTACATCCGTACCACGCGAACCTAGAGCAGATACGAGCTTTGTTCACTGGAAATTTGAGCTGTTAATCAATTTGACTTATGAGAAGTTAAAAGAGGTATACTCTACTAAAATGCTAACGACACTAAGTTGAAGTAAGAGAGATAAGGACAAACTAAGTATGCAATACACAAGGTTGTAGTTACAAGACATTAAGTCTTGTGGTGCTAAGGAATTTGATAGAACTGAAAGAGCAGTTGGCATACTATCATAGTTGGAAGAAATGGAGTATGTGCTCTACATTAGTAAGTGTCCGGCAGAAAGCCAAGTCAAATTCGCAACTTGTATGTTGTAGAGTCGCGCCTTAACTTGGTGGAACACACTAGTTTAGACAAGAGGTCAGGAAATTGCTATAGCCTAACCTTAGGAAGAGCTAAAGAAGTTGTTGATGGAAGAATACTGTCCGGGTAATGCAATCAAGAAATTGAAGTAAGAGTTCTGGAATCATGTTATAATTGGAGCTGTTGACAAGTACATAACATGATTCCATGAGTTAGCTAGACTAGTACCGCACACGGTCACTCCAAAAAGCAAGTGGATTGATCGCTACATTCGGGGTCTAGCTTTTGCAATTAGGGGAAACAATGGAAACCAGGCCGTGGTAGAACTTTTGCCATTGCTGCTAATGAATCCTAACAAGATCTGAACATCGTGACAAGTAGTTTTTCTTTGAACGATCATTTTACTACCGTATTTCTTGATTCTGGTGCTGATTATAGTTTTATATCTACTAACTTCTTGCCATTGATTAACATGAAACCTAGTGTCGTAAACCCCGGTTATAAGATCGAAATAGCTAGCGGCCTTAAAGTAGTAACCAATATGATTGTTCGAGGTTGTAGACTTGAACTAGAAGGTCATACGTTTATCATCGATTTGATTCCTTTTGGACATGGTAGTTTTGACTTGATCGTAAGAATGGATTAGTTGTCAAAGCTTAAAGCTAAGATAGTTTGCTTTGAGAAAATAGTCCAGATTCTGTTATCCAACAAAGAGAATTTAGAAGTTCATAGAGAACGTCCCGAAGGGAACCTAAAACAGTTGAAAACCATGAAAGTGAATAAGCCAAAACTCAAAGACATCCATGTTGTACGTGAATTCCGTGACGTGTTTCTGGAAGATTTATCGGGTTTACCCCTATCTCATAAAGTAGAGTTTCGCATAGATCTTATTCTTAGAGCTATGACTGTTGCAAAATAACCTTATCGTTTGGCACCTACAAAATTACAAGAGCTGTCAAACCAACGTAAGGAGCTTTAAGACAAAGGTTTCATACGACCTAGCTCTTCACCTTGGAGAGCCCCAGTCTTGTTTGATAAGAAGAAGGATGGTTCGTTCTGTATGTGCATAGACTATCAAGAGCTGAACAAGCTAACTAACAAGAACCGCTACCCTCTTCCTAAGATTGATGACCTGTTCGATTAACTGCAAGGGTCATGGTATTTTTCAAAAATAGATATTCGATCCGGCTATCATTAGTGGAGAGTACACGAAGAGGATGTTCCCAAAACTGCATTCAGGACTAGGTACAGATATTTTGAGTTTATGGTCATGCCTTTCAGTTTGACTAATGCTCCTATGGTATTCATGGACTTTATGAACCGCGTATGTAAGCCGTACCTTGAAAAGTTTGTCATCGTCTTCATTGACGACATCCTGATTTATTCGAAGTCTAAAAGGGAGCACAAAGTTTACCTGAGGTTGATATTAGAGTTGCTTGAAAAAGAGAAATTGTACGAAAAATTTTCGAAATGTGAATTTTGTCTACAAGAGGTTCGTATTCTCGGACATGTAGTAAACAATGAAGGTATACATGTGGATCCCAGTAAAATTAAAGCAGTGAAAAATTGGAAACCCCCGAAGACCCCAACCGAGATCCGTTCGTTCTTAAGATTGGCAGGATATTATAGGCGATTTATCAAAAATTTCTCAAAGATTGCAAAACCTCTCACCATGTTGACTTAGAAAAACAAGAAGTTCGAGTGGGATGATGAGCAGGAGATCTCTTTTTAGACCTTAAAGGACATGTTGTGTGATGCCCCGATTCTGGCACTTCCTGAAGGCGCTGATGATTTTGTAGTTTACTGTAACGCATCGAACCAATGTTTTGGTTGCATTTTGATGCAGAGAGACAAAGTGATAGCATACACATCCATACAACTCAAAATCCATGAGAAGAACTACACCACTCATGATCTAGAGTTAGGAGCAATGGTATTTACTCTTAAAATGTGGAGACACTGCTTGTATACAAAGAGTGTTACCTACATCGATCATAAGAGCCTTCAACACATTTTTGATCAAAAAGAATTAAATATGCGTCAGAGATGATGAATAGAACTTTTCAGCGATTATTACTACGAGATTCGCTACCATCCAGGTAAAGCGAACGTAGCAGCTGATGCGTTAAGCAGGAAGGAATGGATGAAACCGAGACTAGCTCGAGCTATGAGCATGACAATTCACTCTAGCTTTAAGGCTAGGATATTGGAAGCTCAGAGCGAAGCTTCCAAAGACGTCAACACTCCATCAAAAATTTTAAAAGGATTGGACAAACAGTTTGAGAGAAAAGAAGATGGCGAATTATTGAAACACCCCTTTCATGACTCTTGATTTAACCAAAAATTTAAAAACTTTTACTCGAAAGCTTGACCGGAAATGACCTCGTGTTATTCCTTAACCAACTGATCAAAATACATTACCATTTGATTCTTGAAAGTATCATTAACATAAAATAGACTTAATTATCTTTGAAACGGCGGGTGGCACGCCTTCTAACTCTTTACGGTTTAGTTTTTACTACTAAAACAAGAATAGCCAAAAACTATGTCCACTGTGACATGGATACGCCATATCCATGGAATGGATACGCCGTATCCACCCCTTCAATACGCCGTATCCATACCCATGGATATGCCGTATTGGACCATCAAACCTAGAACCTGCTGAAACATATGTAGAAAAGCCATTTTGACCCAAAACCTTACTTCTGAGACTTAATACTTCACAAGACATTCCAAAATTCATTATCATAACATATTAAACCATTTCCATAACATTTGTGGTCCTAACGACGCACGAAGACATACTTTACAATGTGATGGGTGTTTTGCCAAACACTCCTTTTGACCTATTCCACCTAAAATACTTGTACCCATTTACACTACATTCCCTTTTGACTCAAGACCTGGACTTGGACAACTCCAAACCATATATACAAATCATCTTTGACACTAAAACATTAACTTGGGGGTTCAACGTGTATGAGCTCAGCATCTATACTAACTTCTTACTCATATTCCAAATACTTTCCTTTTTCTAAGCTTCCAATTCTACACCTTTATTCAAATGCTTAACCTTCATTGTTTTGAACCGACAAAACATTAAACATCTAAACCGTAAGCACGAGGCTTAGTAAGTAAATGGCAATAACATGATGTTATATATCATGGATCACATAAGCATCATTCACATTCAACTTAATTTATCATTCCATACTTCACAATCACTTGCACATAACATATAATGCAAGTATCATTCAAACAAACAAATAGACTTTACATACCTTGATTTGGTCATAACTAGCTTAACTACAACCTTGGCTAATTTTACCAAACTAGCACTTAATTAACCCTTAATCAATCATCATAAGTCAAATCCTCCTAACCTTAATCATCAAATTCCACATAACACATATATGATACAATCAATATAATTTCACATTATAAGCGGTTTACTTACCTTAGCTCCAAGCTAAGCTTATCAAGAACACCATCATCATCCTCACTTGCTTCCTAAGTCATAATCATCATACATCATAAATACTTTATACATGTACAATTAAAGGGTTTCAATAAGCCATATCCACACCTATGGATATGCCGTATTGGACCATCAGACCCAGAACCTGCTGAAACATATGCAGAAAAGCCATTTTGACCCAAAACCTTACTTTCGAGACTCAATACTTCACAAGACATTCCAAAATTCATTATCATAACATATTAAACCATTTACATAAAATTAGTGGTTCTAACAACGCATGGAGACATACTTTACAATGTGATGGGTGTTTTGCCAAGCACCCCTTTTTGACCCATTCCACCCAAAATACTTGTACCCATTTACACTACATTCACTTTTGACTCAAGACCTAGACTTGGAAAACTCCAAACCATATATACAAATCATCTTTGACAGTAAAACATTCACTTAGGGGTTCAACATGTATGAGCTTAGCATCTATACTAACTTCTTACTCATATTCCAAATACTTTCCTTTTTCTAAGCTTCCAATTCTACACCTTTATCCAAATGCTTAACCTTCATTGTTTTAAACCAAAAAAAAACATTAAACATCTCAACCGTAATCATGAGGCTTAGTAAGTAAACGTAATAACACGATGTTATATATCATGAATCACATAAGCATCATTCACATTCAACTTAATTTATCATTCCATACTTCACAATCACTTGCATATAACATATAATCCAAGTATCATTCAAACATACAAATAGACTTTACATACCTTGATTTGGTCACAACTAGCTTAACTACAACATTGGCTAATTTTGCCAAACTAGCACTTAATTAACCCTTAATCAATCATCATAAGTCAAAGCCTCCTAACCTTTATCATCAAATTCCACATAACACATATATGATACAATTAATATAATTTCACATTATAAGCAGTTTACTTACCTTAGCTCCAAGCTAAGCTTATCAAGAACACCATCATCATCCTCACTTGCTTCCTAAGTCATAATCATCGTACATCATAAATACTTTATACATGTACAATTAAAGGGTTTCTAGTCATACACATGACATACCCATTTCATTATCAACTTCTATATGATCATATCCCAAAATCACTATTTTATTCATAAACCATTAATTAACCTTAACCCATAATCATAAACACCTTAATACTTGGTTTAGAAACCCAATTACCCAAAACCCCTAATTTAGGTCATTGAACCCTAACCCTTAATTCTTTAATTATCTTACCAATTAAATCACTTACTTGGTAAAGGATCATAGCTAGAGCTTAACTCTTGAATTAATCCTTACCCTTCTTCACTAAATCATCAATAGATCATCATACCAAACTTTTCTCTTTTCCCTCTCTTTTCCAACCCGACACATACACCTCTCAGGAACATTTTAGAATGTCCAGGGAAATGTCTAAAGGTTGTGATATATATTAAGTGAGGTGATGACTCATCAAAAACGGTAGTTTAGTCATTTACTTTGGCCGGCTTCACTAATACACCGTATCTATTCTCATGGATACGTCATATCCAAGCTAGATTATCAATACTTCGTATTTATTAACTTTGATATGCCATATTATATCGATACGCCGTAAACATCCTTACCAATACGATGTATTGGTTCTTATAGACAGACAACAACTTAAGTCCCTTAGCACATTTAGACTATTAAAGTCATAGTCAAACTTACCTAATGGCCTTTTCATAATTAAATACTTAAAAACCCGGTTTTGAGATGTTACAATTATATCTTGCTAAACGAATTTAGGTGCCAGTTTATGGCAATTTAAGAACTTTAATAATGAATGAAGCCCATGCTACAAGGTATTCCGTACATCTTGGAGCAGACAAGATGTACTATGATCTACAAGGCTTATATTGGTGGCCTAGAATGAAGAAGGAAATTGCTATGTATGTTAGTTAGTGCTTGACTTGCTCTAAAGTCAAAGCAGAACACCAGAAACCCTCAGGATTTCTTTAACAGCCAGAGATTCCCGAGTGGAAATAAGAGAATATCACAATGGACTTCATAACCAAGTTACCGAGAACTAGTAGTGAACATGACTCGATTTGGGTCATTGTCGATCGACTGACCAAATCTGCGCATTTCTTAGCCGTCAGTGAGGATTACAAGACAGAAAAGTTGGCAAGACTGTACATCAACGGGATCATAGCAAGGCACGGTGTGCCTGGGTCAATCATATCTGATCGTGACAGTTATTTTACATCAAGATTTTGGAAATCACTACAGAAAGCATTAGGAACGCGACTAGATTTAAGTATAACTTACCATCCCAAAACCGATGGCCAAAGTGAGTGTACCATTCAAACATTAGAAGATATTCTTAGATCTTGTGCAATTGATTATGGTGGAAACTAGGATACTCATCTACCCTTAGTAGAATTTTCATACAACAAGAACTACCACTCGAGCATGAAATGTGCTCCTTTTAAAGCATTGTATGGAAGGAAGTGTCGAACGCCCATAGCTTGGGCAGAAGTAGGAGAAAGCAAGCTAATTGGACCAGAGATTGTCCAGGAGACTACTGATAGGAGTGTGCAAATCAAGGAAAGATTAAAAGCCGTACGAGATCGCCAGAAGGGCTATGCTGACAATCGACGAAAGCTGATAGAGTTTAGTGTTGGTGATAAAGTACCACTCAAGGTGTCACCTTGGAAAGGAGTGATACGTTTTGGTAAAAGAAGCAAGCTTTCACCGAGATATGTAGGACCGTTTCTAGGTTGTCGAGCGAGTGGGTCCTGTTACTTATCGATTGCGTCTACCGCAAGAACTTGTAGGCATTCATGACACATTCTACGTGTCAAACCTGAAGAAAAGCCTATCCGACGTAAACTTTCACGTACCGCTAGAAGAAATCAAGATCGACGTCAAACTATGTTTTGTTGAAGAACCTGTTGAAATTATGAACCGTGAGGTCAAGAAGATTAAACGAATTTAGATTCCTACTGTAAAATTTTGTTGGAACTTTAGACGAGGACCAAAATTTACTTAGGAACGAGAAGACGAGATGAAGAGCAAGTATCCGCAACTCTTCGTGAGCGCTACGGCTTAGGACGAGCAACTGAAATTTCAGGACGAAATTCCCTTTAACAGGGGAAAACTGTGACATTCGTTAATTTTAAGGTCAGTAATCGAAAGCAAACTTATGATAATCGACTCCCTTAATTATTAATGGAGTCACTTTTATGTGGTCACATTTCTCTTAGCATTTAATGCTTGTTTTTGTGCAACTCATGTTTCAAGTCAATGTTTATCCTGAGCTTTAATTCTATTTTCTAAATTTTATAGTATTTATTTTATTATTTTTAGCCAATTTAGTAAAGATAGTCAATCTTAATTATCCGCGAGTCATGTTTTGGATAATTATCCGTTTTAACGATCGAGAAATCAACAACTCCATATTTTAGCTTCGAAAGCTCATTTATTTTTATTTTAGTACTTTTCGACTTTTCCTGCGTTTTTGCCAAAATCATGTTTTTACAATTAATAACAAATATATTAAACAATTAGGCCCAAGTTTTGTGTAATACAAATTTTAACAAGAAAAAAAACTATAAACCCAAGCCCATAAGGGGGCCGGTTACCAACACAAACCAACGACCCTCTTTATATTTTTTATTTATAAAAGGAAGTTACCTAGTCTTTTAATCCCCTATAGAAACCCATAACCCACTCCAATTCTTCCCATAGAAACACACAGACAAAAAAAACCAACAACTCTTCCTCCCCCTCTTCTGTTTGACGCAACACCCTCTAAAACCACCAAATTCATCAATCAAAATTCCTAAATCACTCCTATTCAATCCCAAATCATCCCTAAACTAATCCTCAACATTCTTCAACCTTTAAAACCACCATGCATAAGATTTTTCAAAATTCTTGATTTTCTTGGTTTTTGATTTTAAAGGGTTTAATCAAAATTGGATGCAATTATGTTACAAGGGCTTGATTTTAAGTGTGTATGCAAGATTTGCTGAAGTAAAAATCAAGTTGGGGTTTTGTTTTTTTGGTTGTTTGGTTTTCGAAAGGGATCAAACATCCTAAGAGATTGTAAGTATTTTTGTTTACTTTTTATGTTGATTTATTTTATTTATGTATGCATGTATGTAATTCTATATTATGAATCCATGGATCTTAGTGCATGTTGTGTTTTGAGGTTGGATTATTGATTGGAGATGTTAGTGGTCGGAGAAAGATTAGCTAGGTGCATTTTGAAGCTTGTTGGGTGCGAAAAAATAGCGTTTGACGGAGTTTTTAAGTGTCATATTTACTGCAAAAAGTTTGCGTGTCGTTTTTGGGTGAGTCAAAAATTTTAAAACGGATTTTAGCCTTAAGAATTTGGGAGAGGATGTCCGTAGCTTCGATTCGATATATGAATCGTTTGATAACTCTTAAAAACGAACGTTTTGCGGCCGATCGAAGTTGAGAAAAATGTTAAAAATAAAAACTGCACTTAATAAAAATAATTGTTTTCTGCGAAAACTAAAAAGAGCATTTTCGTCATTTTCTGGTCCGTTTCAGCCTTCGACCGAAACATAAAAATTGTTCGAAATATCGTTTTACTTTGCCGCGAGGCTAACTAAGTCTAAGTATGCTTAATGACGGGTCAAAACTTAAAAGTAAAACTCTGCATTATTTTAAAAGAGGTTAGTTTTTTGCAAAATCTTGCAGGGGTATTTTCGTCACTTTCCATCGAGTTTTAGATCTCTAGTAAAACTAAAAGTTGTCTGAAACGTCATTTTACATCAATTTGCTTTGGAGTCCGAGTCGTGAAAATGTGTTTTAGCGGGTCGTTTTAGACGGGTCAGATTTAGGAAAAATCTAAAATAAAAGTCAACATGGCGAAATTTTAAAGTTTGGTCAAATTATGTTATAACAAATAACTAGGCGTAAAATATTTAAATTAAAACTGAAATTACGACTAATAAGTTGGTCTTTCACTTTTATTCGTGTCTAGGTGTCTTAATCTTGATAATGGGTTAAAATAGGTAATTTGCATTTAAATTTTATATAAGTAGGAATGGGTTAAAATGGAATAAATCTTAAGGCATAACACTTAGTGGGTATAAGTAAGTATGTTTGGCGCGCACATGTATTCTATAATATAAGATTACATGTATGTCGGGATATATATATTTTATACTTATGCAAAATATGCATTTTCTTATAACTATATTTTCTTATACGCGGACCACTATTATTTTTAGGTCGCGATTGAGTTGTTGGCATTCTTCTTCCTTTGTTGATTTTCTTGGTCGATACTCCTATTTACGATGAGTTTCTCACATTCCCCTTTTTACATGTTTTAAATGTTTTAGGGTGGAAAGCATGCTGTGTCGTTTGTTATGTAATTACTTTTAAGTAATTAAATCTTTTGAGCATATTTGAACATGAACTTGATTTGAACTTGTTGAACTTTAGAAACGTGTCAAACTTTGAACTTTGAACTTGATATCTATGTTGTTTGAGGCTTGGAACCCGCCACTACTTTTAACTCATTATCTCCATCATCAAGATTGAGACGTTAGTACTTATGGATAGCGCTATTAGAAGATTAGCCCATCCTCACTCCCCGCATAAGGGTGCATAGTACTAAGTGTTTGTGCTACACTATAAAACTAAAACTTGATTGGAAATTTGGAATGGTTAGGCTAAATACGTTTATGTAGTGCCTTGCATAAACACTATAGCATACATATACATTGATTTTTGTTACGTTACTTTGGGTAACGGTAACTGTTTTGAAAACTTGATTTGTTTTGGACTCTCGACTTGTTTAGAAACTGATATCGGTTTGGACAACTGTTTTTTGATAACTTGCCATTGAGTTGGCAAACTATTATCGGGCCTCTACTCTATTATAAAACTATATTTTGTGTACATAATCCTGAGAGCTCACCAACTATTTCGATAGTTGACCGTTTTTATCATGCTTTTCAGGTGACATTTGAAAAGTGGAAACTTAGTGCATTGCAATTGGACATGTTCAAGATGTCTACTTTTTTTTCAAGTTATTGTCATTTGTACTTTTTAAACTTGTACTTGAAAATGTTATAATTCGGATAATTTTCTTTTATCTTAATTCATGTATGGTGTTTTCTCTATCATCTTGTGTGATGTTTTTAATATGTTACACCTTGCAGTTTCACCTTGGTGGGGTATGACAGTCACTCAGGTTCCACGATTGTTTACAACAATCATGAAGGCCGTCAATTCAACAGGAGTGACTTTGGATGGGTCCTTAGAAAAATTAGAGTTACTCAGGATGGTAGGAGGGCTCCTAAAATTTTCATCCTGAGTGTAGGAGGTACCCAATAAATCTACGGTATGAAACGTATTTCTGTTGGAACTTGGCACATAAATGTCCCTAATATTACATGTATATTTACGAGCTATGCAGCGAAATTAAATCAAATATAGCATCTTATAATTAACATAAAAACCATAAAGGAAAACGTACCTTTAGCAATCAAGCTAGTGACATAAACGAGACGTCTTCAAGAACACGCACGTGTGTAATAACCGTGCTCCTTCAAGTTACTAAGATAAGTAACCTTTATGTGTATCTGCACTACACGTCAAACGATATCATCCTAATTCTAGTTCTTGACCAACTATCGATTGAACACAAGAAAAATAGAAACCGAAAAACCCTAAAGGGTTGTTTTGTTTCGTTCGACCAAGAGAGGAGAAAGAGAGAAGAGGGATAAGAATAATGAGCTAGGTGATCTGTTAGATATTAGAAAAAGACTCGGTCACCCCGTGTATTTTACTGTTTAATATAGCTCGTAGTTTAATAGTTAATAGTACGTTTTTCGGTATTAAGTCGGGTACGAATACCCGGTATATTGTAAGTACTATATAAGCCTCTTCCAACTTTGGAAGAGGGAAGCTAGTCATTTCTTTTCATTTCATATTGAAGATCTATTTCTTCCAAATCATCAGGATGAAGTTGTTCCAGATCTTCTTGAGAAAGTTGAGGACAGTTGGGTTGACTTGCAAGGAAGGCACAAATCACAGCATCACAAAGATTATCCAGACATACAGTGTTACTACCATTATGATGAGTATGAGTAGTACTTTGAGTAGTACTAATTTCATGAGAAGAATCATCTGCCTTGTGAGTGTTGTTTGTGTTATTAGTGCTGTTAGAGACAAAGGCCACATTCTGTGTATTTTGACTTGTGCTTGATGAACCTGTTAATTCAGGTTCATATATCTTCAGATTATTATACAAGTCATCTAAGCTGATGGTTTCAATCTCTGCCTTGTTTCTCCAAATTAGAGCATGATACTTCCATTCAGATGGAAGACTTCTCAGCAACTTTAAGTTCATATCTTCTTGATTGATCACTTCTCCTTGGATCTCCAACTGTCCAATGAGTTTTTGTAACCTATCAAAGGTTTGATCTATTGATTCAGAACTTAATGCAGCAAAGTTCTCATATTGTTGTTTGAGAAGTGTCCTCTGAACCTTTTTGGACTCCTTGTTCCCTCCATACCTTTTCTCTATAGCCTCCATTAGCAACTTTGCATCTTGATATGTGTGGAACTTCAGTTGGTCTTTGTTTGGAAGTGCCATCAACAGGGTTGCTCTTGCTTTCATTTCATTCCTTCTCTCCTGTTTTTCTTCAACAGAGGTTGGTTCATATTCCTGTTCAACTGTTCCAACCATCTTTTTAAGCACTTTGTTTCCATTCTTGATTACTTCCCATAGAGAGTAGTCAGTCATCAGGAAGTATTGTTCTATCCTCATAAGCCAGAGGTCATAGTCTCCTGGGTTGAGAAGAGGCAGTCTTGCAGTCAGATTATTGTTTGTGGTGGTTCCTACCTCCATCTTGTCACAAAAAAATAGATCTTGAAGAAGAGGTTGATTCTTCTTATTCAAAGCTTCACAACAAGCTCTGATACCACTTGTTGGTCCTAAAACCGATCTTGTCCTCCTTAGCTTGATGTAAGGTTAGCAACTTTGGATAAATCCAAAACTACTATGACAGAAACTTTGATTATTGAATATCAAATACTATGCGGAATCTAGTATTGATATTAAGAAGAATAATAACAATTGAATAGCAAACAATGAAACAGTAACAAAACTTTCAGCCTCAATTATATTAACGAACACTCTGAATTAGTGTTAGGGTTTACAAAACCTTGAAGCTCTAAGAATTCTATGGAAAACTGCTATGAGAACTGATATCTTTTTCTATACCCTAGGACCTCCTTTTATACACTAAGGAGTCCTACACGGTTTACAATACCTTCCTAACATATCATAATCATTTCTATAATTACAGACAATCATATCTTTTACAAATATAACTTTAATACTTATCTTCATAGGTACTCTTGTTTTCCACACACGCTTTATCTTTTTACTCTGTCTTTATCCTCTTGACAGTAGTAAGTCTTCAAGCAGTTGTAAGTCAGCAACAGTTGTATCTTTATAACCAGCAGCACTAACTGAGCATAAGCAGTAGTAAGTACCAGCAGTACTAATCTTTATGCTAACAGTTGTAACTTTACTCTAGCAGTACTAAGTTATACTAACAGTACTAAGTTACACTAACAGTAGTAACTTTTGTACTAGCAGCATTAATAACTTAGCATATTTTCAGTCTTCAACTCTGAGCAGTCTTAACTTCTACTGGCAGTAGTAACTTCATACTAACAGTACTAATATTATACTAACAGTAGTAACTAGCAGTGGTAACTTTATACTACCAGTACTAACTACTTAGTATAATTTCCATTATGTACCTGTGCAGTAGAAACCTTAAGTGTCCTTGAAGTCTTTCAAGTCTCAACAATCCTCCCCTAAACTTGATGTTCAGCTTCTGAATCTTCAAGTTTCTTTATCACAAATTCTTCATCATACTCAGGAGGGATGCATTCAAACCTTTCATTTACCTTTTTGCTGTTTTACCATAAGCTTTAACAACTGATAGCACATTTCATTTTGATGATCAGTTTGAAGTTTCTTGGTTAACATATTGGTGATAGTTATTGGTGTGAGGGGATATCTCTTTTCAACCAACATAAAGATGTGGAGATTATCAAACCTTACAAAGTGAACTCCAGATGAATCAATCAACTTCCAAATGGTCACCCTGTATCCTTGTAACATTCTCCATACATCACTTGTTGTGTCTGGTTCAAACATGACTTTCAAATCTCCCCATAACACTCTTTCAAATTCATCTTCAGGCCTTGTATCATTATGCTTTGCCTTTACTATCCTCCAAAGAACCTCCAAGTCTTCTCTGTCTATTCCTTGTAGCATCCTTATCATTGAAGAGTATCTCTTGGAGCTTCCATCTGCTCTTATCAACTGATAATGTACCAGCATACCTTCTTTATGAAGCTTGTAATCAACAATCACTGGTAGTTTGGTAGCAAGTGGTATAGCATCAATTGCTATATCTTCATCCTTTTTAATTACCAAATGCTTCAATAACTCTCCTTCATCATCTTCACTGACTTCTTCAACTTCATCAGACTCTTTGTCTTCCTCCATCTTTTGTTTCTTTGAGGATTCTTGCTGTTGCTGTTTTCCTGCTCTTTTTCTTCCAAGCATCTTCTTTCTGCTGCCTTTAGCTGTCTCCTCACTACCTTCTGCCTTCTTTTCTTTGCTTTCCTGTTCCTCAGAACCCATAGCTACAAAGGTATTTACCCTCTTCATTTCCTTGTCAAACAACTTTTGAATTTCATCAAAATTCTTTCCCTTCAGCTGTTTGTATGTGTATCCACCCATGTGCTTAAGATAAGTAGACATTTGAGTTCTCTTTTGTGCCTTGGTAGGAGGTCTGTTTCTCTTTTCTTATGCTCTAAGTGCAGCAAAATGTTTTCTTCTCTTCTCCATCAGTTCCATAAATAATTTTCCTTTTTCCTCATCTGTCAACTCCTCTCTTTCTTTTGATTGAAGTCATTCAGCCAGCAATCTATCAGCTTCCATCATAGCTTGTGTATTCTCTCATGACTCAATCAATGCTATGTTAGCTTCTTCTTCTTGTTTCCTTATTAGCTTCTGTTCTTCTTCTAACTCAGCATCCAACTTAGCTTGAATATCTCTTGCAATTTGTTCATCAAGAGCAATTTGATCTTTTCTTTTTAAAGGAACTTCAGGTTCAACCATAATACCTTTTCCTTTGTCTTTAGAAATTGAAGGTTGTGACTCTTGTGGAACTCTGAACTCACTTGGCTCCTATACTACTACCCCTTTACCTTTGGGTCTTGTAGTTGTTGTTGTAGCAGCAGTAGTAACAACTTTAGGCTTAGCTGCTTTGATTTCAATAAGTGTTTGAGCTAAAGTTAGTTCATTAATTTTAGCAGCAGTAACTTCTCCTATATCAGCAGTAGAAACTTGAATTGTAGGAGCATCACTATCTTCAACACTAGCAGTAGTAACTGCTTCACCAGCAGTACTATCATCAAGCTTTGTACTCTGCTCATTCTTCTCACTAGAAGCAACACCCATAAACACTTCATCATCATTCAACACTCTAGTATCAAACATTAGGTCTTCATTCTGCTGTTCATTTACTAGAGTGACTTTAACATCTGCATCAATATCCTCAATACTCATCCCTTGTTTGGATGCATCCTCCTGGGCACCCAAACCAACATTAGAGGATTTAACTCTTCTGGCTGTACCAAGTTTCTTGAATCTTGTAAGCCCTGTGGTCCTTAACTGTCTCCTCTTTTTAAGCTTATCAACCCTCTTCTTAAGACTAGCAATTTCAATAGCCTGATCAGATTTAGCCTTCTCTAAGTTAAGAACCTGTTGTTGCAATTGGGTACATAAAACCATCAATTCATTAAGTTGCATACTATCCTCACTACTAGGTAGTGGATCATTGGAAGATGTATTAAAATGTTCCTCTTCCTCTGTCTCAGCATGAGCAGTCTCTGCCTCCTTCTTCTGTTTTCTCCTAGACTTTTGTTTCTTCTTGGGTTGAGAAGATGTAGATGGTTGATCAATAATGGGTGTCTGAGTGGAATCAGTTAGAGGAATTGAATCCTCACCCACTTCTTCAGTAGCTTGAACCAGCATACTATCAAACAAAGGAGTAACTTTCCTAGAGAAATCCTTACCCTCTCTCTTCATATTAGCAAATATTTTCTTTGTGTGGAAGGGATTAACAAAAGTCTTTTTGTGATGTGATGTCTCCAAGCTGTTGGTTAATGAAAACTTGTAGAAAATGAGGATACAGCAGGAATTTAACCCCTCCATCTAAGTGTTTAACCATAGCATCAAAAATGTAGTTAGATAGGTTAAATTTTCTATTGGTTGCTAAGCATATGATCAAGGAAGCCATTGTGCTACTGAATTCATTCCAGGCTGTGGACTTGGCACTAAGGCTTTGTGTAATGGTATGTATCATAAACTTCCATTTCGGAGAAAAGAAAGCTTTACAAAAAGTAAGCTTTTGAGAAGCTTTTTCATACCCCATTTTAGCCAGTTCTTTAAAAATTATAGAGTTTGGCAGACAATCAGTACCTTCTGCATCATCTAAGTGAAGATCATTCCGAATACTTGCCTCCATGATGATTACCATCTTGACCTGTGCGGTAGCCCAAAACTGTTGTATACATGAGGTGTAGATGATTGGATTGACTGTTAATGCATAACTAACAGAACTTGCTTTCAGAAAATCAACGATCTCCGCAAACCTATCACTTTCTGCAGTTTCTCCAAAAACGCGACCACATTGTGCGTTTCAGCAAACTTAGGGCTCGACATTATAATGATTTTGATGATCAAATATGAAATTGAATTAGGGCTTATGTTTAGAGAGTGTTTGAATGAATGAAATCAAATAAAGAAATAAGTAAAACCCTTAATCGAAGTATTTATAGAATCACCCTCAGCAGCAGGAACTTGAACTAGCAGCAGTAATTGATGCCTATCAGCATTGACTTAAACCTTGCAGCATAAACAAATACTAGCAGCACTAATTTAAGCCTAATAGCATTAATTGTATACCAGCAGTAGAAACTTTATGCTTAGCAGCATTAAGTTGTATTACTAGTATTAACCTAAGACTAACAGCAGTAAGTTTGAACTACCAGCATTAACTTCAATTTCATCCCACAAATAACTTTGATCATCAAATTTGATTCTCACAAACTCTCTTTCTGTTTTTATGCTCACAGTATCTCTCAATTCTTTTTGCTCACTTAATCACTCTTTCTATTTTTGTACACACATCTCTCTTTCTATTTTTAAGCTCACTTAATCTCTCATTTCTTTTGGCTCACTAAAACACTCTTTCTGTTTTTAAATCACAAATCTCTCTATTCTTTTTGAGCTCACCAATGCAGACAGTTGTGTATAATTTCCATCAATTCTAAAATTTTCATATTGTCCTCCCCACTTCCAAATGTGTTCAACTTTTGAGAGAGGTGGATCATTGGACTATTCAGATGTAGTCTCAAACCTAGTTTGAGCATCTACATCTCCCAATATGGTATCTTGGCACCTGGGACCACTACCTGAATCAATTCCCTAAGGAGTTAATTCATTAAGTGTTGCCATGGATTGGGTCTTAATTTATGTTACCACTGTCCTGCTCTGCTTCAGAGCTAGAAGCAGTAGTGGCAGCCCTTTCCATTCTGTCACCCAACTCCTTATGGACAGCCTCATCACCAACCTTTCTTAGGGGGACCACTAGACTGAGGTATCTTGGTGTCCTGACCTCTTTTGAATTGCCTTGGGTTTGATTCATTACCCACTTGTGATTGATGTCACATCTTCTTTTCATCACTTATAGACAATTGGAAGCCTCCCCTTAATGCAATACCATATTTTCAATGTGCTCATCCTGCAAATGTTAGTCTAATTCCAAAAATACACATTCCAAAGTATTTACTTGTTTAGAAGTTTTAATTATGACTATCAATTGTAATATGCAGTTGTAAGTATAACTAGCAGTACTAATTATGCTTAGCAGTATTAACATTTTCCTTAGCAGTTTTAACTCCGTCTTCAACAATTATACAAGAACATGCCTCTATTCATCACAAGCACACTAGAAAAGACTAGATAGACATGTGAGAATTCATGAGGATCCATATTTATGCATAACCCATGAATAAAAATTAACAACTGATAAGTCTCAGAGACTCAATAAACCAATGCTAGCAATTAGAAAGTTAAACCTGCTAACATCAAAAGCTTTGGTGAGAAGATCAACAACATTTTTGTCTGTGTGAATCTTGATCACTTGTATCAAATTCTTCTCATAAGAATCTCTAATAAAATGGTACCTTATCTCAATGTGCTCTGATACCACTTGATGGTCCTAAAACCGATCTTGTCCTCCTTAGCTTGATGTAAGGTTAGCAACTTTGGATAAATCCAAAACTACTATGACATAAACTTTGATTATTGAATATCAAATACTATGCGGAATATAGTATTGATATTAAGAAGAATAATAACAATTGAATAGCAAACAATGAAACAGTAACAAAACTTTCAGCCTCAATTATATTAACGAACACTCTGAATTAGTGTTAGGGTTTACAATACCTTCCTAACATATCATAATCATTTCTATAATTACAAACAATCATATCTTTTACAAATATAACTTTAATACTTATCTTCATAGGTACTCTTGTTTTCCACACACGCTTTATCTTTTTACTCTGTCTTTATCCTCTTGACAGTAGTAAGTCTTCAAGCAGTTGTAAGTCAGCAACAGTTGTATCTTTATAATCAGCAGCACTAACTGAGCATAAGCAGTAGTAAGTACCAGCAGTACTAATGTTTATGCTAACAATTGTAACTTTACTCTAGCAGTACTAAGTTATACTAACAGTACTAAGTTACACTAACAGTAGTAACTTTTGTACTAGCAGCATTAATAACTTAGCATATTTTTAGTCTTCAACTCTGAGCAGTCTTACCTTCTACTGGCAGTAGTAACTTCATACTAACAGTACTAATATTATACTAATAGTAGTAACTAGCAGTGGTAAGTTTATACTACCAGTACTAACTACTTAGTATAATTTCCATTATGTACCTGTGCAGTAGAAACCTTAAGTGTCCTTGAAGTCTTTCAAGTATCAATAATAGGGTATTTATTCAAGTAAAAACCCTATCTGCGAATTAACGGCCATAAAATTCTCCAACGGTAATATTTGAATAGAAAAAGTCAATTTTCCCTCGACCAGCACTAACTTTAACCTAGCAGAATTAATATTAGCCTACCAGACTTAACCTGTGGTCAACCAGTATTAATAATGACAGATCAAAATTAACTTTTGCTTACCAGAATTAAGTATTGCCTAGCAGAATGAACTCTTTCTCCAATAATTATACATCAATGTGCCTCTATTCATCACAAACATACTAAACTTAAGACTAGCTAGACATGTGAGAATTCGTAAGGATCTACATTCATGTATAACCCATGAATAGAAGGAAACACTACTGACCATACTAAATACCAATATTAACTTTTACCTGCCAGAATTAAGTATTATCTAGCAGAATTAACCGGGACTAACAATCCTAACTACTAGAATTAATATTCTAACTACCAGAATTAATCCTCTAACTACCAGAATTAATATTCTAACTACCAGTACAAACTTTACAACAAAGAGACATCTGCAGAGCCTCCCCTTAATCTCAGTAGCTATAGATTGAGCAACCCAATGCTTACCACCAAAAAGTTAAATCTTGGACCATCAAAAGCCTTGGTCAAAGGATTAGCTACATTATCATCAGTATGTATCTTTAACACCTTAATGAGCTTCTTCTCATAAGAATCTCTAATAAAATGGCGCCCTAATCCTAAGACTCTCTAACTCTTAATACTTACAACCAAATGTGAGAAAGGTCATCATCATCACAGCTTCCATCCAACTTCAAATCCATGCTCCTACCTGAAAGTTACAGTCTAAACCAAGAAAGACAATGCATGTAATCTTATCTCATGGCAAAATTAACCGGTACTAACATCCTACTTACCAGAATTAATATTTTAACTACCAGAAATAATTCTCTAACTACCAGAATTATCCTCAACTACCAAATTAATATTCTAACTACAGACAAACTTACAACAAAGAGAAATCTGTAGAGCCCTCCCCATTAATCTCACAGCAATTGTGTTCATAAAGTTGAACCCATAATCCAGCATTTGATTTTGAATCCACAATACTTGCCCATAGCAGTGTGCAACAGCAACATATTCTGCCTCAGTGGTAGAGGTTAATGAGCTTCTTCTCATAAGAATCTCTAATAAAATGGTGCCTTATCTCAATGTGCTTGGTCTTTGAATGGTAAACTGGATTCTTAATAATACTTATGGTGCTTTCATTATCAATGAAGATCCGTGTGTTCATAAAGTTGAACCCATAATCCAGCATTTGATTTTGAATCCACAATACTTGCCCACAGCAGTGTGCAGCAGCAACATATTCTGCCTCAGTGGTAGAGGTAGCCACAATAGTCTGTTTCTTGCAATTAATCTCTTGCCAAGAAATTGATAACCTCCTGTTGTGGATTTCCTGTCAAGATTAGCACCTGCATAATCACTGTCTGAGTAGGCCACCAGGTCAAATGATGACTCTTTAGGATACCAAAGGCCCAGTTTTGGTCGACCTTTGAGATACCTAAAAATCCTTTTCACAGCATTCAGGTGTGAAGTCTTTGGAGTAACTTAGAACCTAGAGCATGCACAGACTGCAAACATGATATCTGGTCTAGATGCTGTCAAATACATTAAGGACCCAATCATGGACCTATAAAGATGCACATCAACATCTGCAGCTTCTTCATCCTTGACTAGTGGTTTTTGAGTTTCAATAGGAGTACTAGCAGTTTTCACATTCTCAAGATCAAACTTCTTCAGGATCCCAGCCACATACTTATCTTGGCTAAGGAATATTCCATCTTCTTTTTGCTTGACTTGTAATCCAAGAAAGAAAGTAAACTCTCTCATAGAGCTCATCTAAAATCTGCTCTTCATTAGTGCCTCAAACTCATCACACCAAGACTTCTTTGTAGAACCAAAAATGATATCATCAACATAAACCTGCACTAACATGATATCCTTCTTATCTTTCTTTATAAATAGAGTCTTGTCAATGGTTCCTCTTTTATATCCACTCTTCAACAGGAAAGTGGTCAAAGTAGCATACCAAGCTCTAGGAGCTTGGTGTAATCCATAAAGAGCTTTCTTAACTTTGTAGACCTTATTTGGAAACTTAGGGTCTACAAAACCTGGAGGTTGAGACACATACACCTCCTCTTCAATAGTGCCATATAGGAAAGCACTCTTTACATCCATCTGATAAACTATGAATCCCATGAAAGAAGCAAAGGCCAAAAAGATCCTAATGGCTTCTATCCTAGCCACAGGAGCAAAAATATCATCATAGTCTATCTCTTCCTCTTGTCTATGTCCCTGAGCAACCAATCTAGCTTTAATCCTAACCACTACTCCCCTCTCATCCTTCTTATTCTTTTAAACCTATTTTATTCCAATTGCCTTCTTTCCATAATGCAAATCAACTATTACCCAAACCTTTTGAATCTTGGATTGAAGAAGTTCCTCCTGCATTACTTCAATCTAACTTTATCATCTAAAGCTTCAGATATCTTCTTGGGTTCAATCTAAGAGAGGAAGTAGGCAAATAAACAGTGCTGGAAGTCCTTGTGATTTTTTCCTTTGTTGCTTTTGAATGTAAGAGACAAAAGCATGTTCCCCAGTACGTGTCTTTACCTTGCTTCTTGTTTGAATAGCTGAGGATGGATCACCAATAATTTGAGTTTTAGGATTAAAGGAATGAACTCTAGTTGTGGGAATAGAACTGACAACATTGGAAGTATCCATGTTGTTGTTATCAACTACTGCACCCTCAACCATGTCATCTTGAAAATCCTAGTTCTCATCAATAGGAAGAATGAGTAAAAATCCCATAATTATGATCATTGTTGATTTATACTAATTCAGGTATCTCATCATCCACATTATTAATAGGTGTGTGAACAGCGCTAAATGTTTTAGTACTGCTAGATATAGGAGCTCCTCCTTGATCATAGCATTTTTGTTCAAATGCCCTTCTAATCACATTAGCTGCATCAGCTGCATCACATGCCTCCTTCTCTTGATTCTGCAACCTTGCAAGTGCATCTAGGAAAACTTAATCATTCTCAGAAGCTGGTTCTTGAATTATCTTCTTACCAGCATCAATGACCTCCTTGTCAGCTGAGCTCTTTGAAGAAAAAGGAGAATAAGAAGGCCATAATGGTAGTAGAACAAATGGTTGATCAGAAGTAGTATCCTTTTGAGCATGTTTTGTATCAAATGTTGGCTTTAAACTTGCACTATCATTACCTTCTTTGGAACCTGCAGTATTATTAGCTCAATTTTCTGCAACAACTGGCTTATAATTCATGGAATTGGTTAAATAATCAAGATCAAAAAGCCATTTAGGTCCTTCTCCTTGCATGTTTGGTTTATTTTCTAGGAAAGTCACATGCAAATTCTCTTCAACATGTCTGGTTCTAGTGTTATATACTCTAAAAGCCTTACTGTGTATAGATAATCCCACTAGAAACCCCTCATTAGCTTTACCCTCAAACTTGCCTAAAGGATCTAAGGTGTTTATGATGGTTACAGGACACCCAAAAGGTCTCATGAAAGATAGCAATGGTGTTCTACCATTTATAAGCTCCTAAGGTGTCTTGTTTTGAGTTTTAGTCACTAATACCCTATTAAAAACATAACAAACAGTATTAACTGCTTCAGCCCAAAAGATTACAGGTAATAGTGAGTCTGCTAGCATTGTCCTAGCAGCCTCAATTAGAGTCCTATTTTTCCTTTTAGCAACTCTATTCTGTTGTGGAGTCCTAGCATTGCTGAATTCCCTTCTGATCCCTTTATTAGCATAGAAATTATTCATTTCCTTATTTTTAAACTATGTACCATTATCACACCTAATTACTTTAACCTTATGGTTTACTTGGTTTTCTATTTCAGTTATAAACTTCTTAAGTATCCCACTAGTCTCATCCTTAGTGGCCATGAAGAAAACCCAACTAAACCTACTAAAGTTATCAGTCACTACAAGGCAATATTTCTTATGATTTAGGCTCAATACATATGTTGGACCAAATAAGTCCATATGCAGAATCTGTAAGGGTTGACTGATTGAACTTACAAGTTTAGCCTTACAGGTGGCTTTGTGTTGCTTTCCTTTCTGACAAGCAACACAAGAGTGGTCATTTTCAAAAAGCTTTGAAGGAAGACCTCTTACAAGGTTTCCCTTCATAAGATTGTTCATTGTTTTAAAATTTACATAACCTAGCCTCCTGTGCAATAAATTAGACTCATCAGAGGATGCCTTTGCAAATAGACAGGTTAAATCTCCAGTAGGAACACTATTTTGTAGGTCAAAATAGTACATATTATTTTTCCTGGGAATTCTAAGTACCACTTGACTTTCATCAAGTAGCTTAAAATTTGGAGACAAAATAAGACATTCTGTTTCAGTAAACAAAACACTATTTTACTTGTCACACATTTGTGAGACAAAGAAAATATTAAACTTAAGACCATTTACTTAGTATACATCATCAAAGTCTAATTTGTTAGTTTTTATATTACCTTTTCTTGTAATTCTACCTTTTCCTTCACCAAAAGCAACAAATCCACCTTTAATCTCTTGATAGTCTGAAAGGTATTCTTTGGTGCCTATCATGTGCCTGGAGCACCCATTGTCTGTAATTCCTTTGTCTTTTAAAGCTATATGTGGATGTTCCTGCACATAAAGTAAGAGAAATCAGTTTCTCTTAGGGACCCAAGCCATCACTGACTTGAGCCTGCCTTGTGGATCCATGTAATCAACCATAGTGCAGATCCACTTATTGTCTTTGGAGACTTGGTTTGTTTCAGTTGGTCTTGGTCTCCAAATACAACCTGCTGAGGGCTTAACAGCAGTGATCCCATTTCCCTTACCAGTATTAACTGCTTGTCTAACAGTACTAACTCTTTTAGGTGACAAACTTCTTCTTTGTGCTGATGGAGCATAGTGAGATCTGGTTATTGGTGAGTGTGATCTATTAAAAGTATTTTTAGTAAAATTCACACTCTGTTTTGGTCTAACAGTATTAACTTGTCTGGGAACACTAGTTGATACTGCCTGTTTTGGCTTGGCAGTACTAACTGGTATTTTTCCAGACCTTAGTAAGACTGCTCTTGGAACAAACTGGTTTTGATGATTAATCCTATTAGCATAGTTCCAGACTGGTTTATTTACCCTTTGACCAGTTCCCAAATACCCATTCTTGTTTACCACATTCCTTTGAGTCATTCTGTCTTCATGAAAAGTGCAATCTCTTATTAAATGACTCATACTTCCACAAACAAAACATGCCTTTTTGGTAAAACTGTAACCTAATCCCAGATTTTGAGCCATTCTCCCATTCCAATCCCTTTTGTCAACCTTAGGACTTGAACAAGACTCCTTAGGTTTCTCAGTTTGTTGAATTGGTTTAACTGGTGTAATAGGTCTAACAGATTTAGCAATTTTAACTGATTTTGCATGTTTGACAGGCCTAACATATTCACCTTCTTTAACAAAGTTAACTTTCTCAAAAACTTGTTTAGGCCTAAAGATGCTTTCATTGTCACTGTCAGTGTCCCAATCTTGGATAAGAGGAGCACTTGACTTGACTTCCTTTGGTGTTTCAACAGATACTTCATTAGATTTAGGAGCATCTTTTGTGACTGCAGTACTAGTATATACAGAGTCATCCAGTCCTGCAAATGATAAATCAGCTTTGGGAGGTATGAAGTTCCCTGAGAGTGGAGGGGGAACTGCATGAAATCCCTCTACTTTCTTGAATCTATCATATGTTTGACTGTTTTCCTTATCACTAGTACTAGTATCAAACACTGTTTCAGACACATCAGATTCACTTACATCACATACAGTCTCTTCTTTTCCATATCCTAAGCCAATTTTAACTTTTGGACTGATCTGACTATCAAGCAGTTTTGTTAGATTCTTAGAAGAATTTTCAAATTTCTTTAATTTTGCCTTTAAATCTTCTTTTTCTTTAAGAATCTCTTCTTTTTCTTTAGTGGCCAGATCTAACAAAGTTTTATGGTAAGTTAGCAAATTAGTCTTGTCTTTAACCTGCCATTCCAACACACCAATCTTTTCTTCAAGTATAACTTCATTTTTCTGATATTGAACTAACTGTGCCTCTACTGATTTTAGACCAAGTTCATAAGCTACACTTTCTAATTTGGCCTTATCTAGTCTTACACGTTGTTCATCATACATTTTTTGAAGTTTATTGTAAGATTCAATACATGCTTTAGAACACAAATTTACCTCAGTGTCAGAACTGGCAGAGCTTGAAGATTTTGAAGAAGTGATTGCCATAAGAGCATAGTTGGTTGGTTCCTCCTCAGCAGCTAGATAACTCCAATCATAGGTGCCAATACTGGTCATGTCTTGAACCACCAATGCCTTTTGATCTTCTTCCTTTATTGATCTTTTACCATCATCTCTTCTGTACCCATTGTTGTTACCCTTGTATTCCTGATTCTTCTTTCCTCTGCATTTACTTGCAAAGTGACCTTTCTTGTGACAGTTAAAGCATTCCACCTTGGTTTTATCAAAACTAACTAGTTCCTTCCTATCAAACTGCAGCTTTCTTCCTGTCCTTTTGTAGAACTTGTTAATCCTTATGGATATCATGGCTACCTGCCATTTTAAGTCCATCTCTTCAAAATCGTCATTGTCTACCTGCTCAAGATCATCATGATCTAGTTGTGGTGAACTATATTAGTTAGCAAAGAATGAGTACAAGACTTCATCAACATAAGATGAAGATCCATGTGCTTTATTACTTTGACCTGTAGCAAAATTAACATGGTAGGCAGTACTAATTTCATCGGTACTACTTGTGATTTCTTCAGAGATAAAGGCCATGTTTAGTGAACTAGATGAAGATACAGTAGTTCCTTTAACATCACCCTCATGAGCTTTTAGGGTGTTGTAAAGGTCATCAATATCCATATTATCAATTCCTTCCTTGTTTCTCATGATCAATGAAACATTGGTCCATGTAAAAGGTACAGACCTTAAGAATTTGAAATTAATGTCTTTAGTTGAAAGTTCTGCTCCATGAATTGATAACAAAGTGAGAAACCTCTGGAACCTATCAAATCCTTTGTCCAGCCCCTCTGAGTTAGATATGGAAAAAGCTTCAAATTGCTGCTTAAGAACACACTTCTGCATTTTCTTAAATGCAGCATTACCACCATATCTAGTTTTGATAGCATCCCATATGCCCTTAGCATCTTTGATTAAATGATACTTAGGTAGATCTACATCAGGAAGCGCCATTAGCAATGCACTTTTGGCCTTCCTTTCTCTAGCTCCAGCTTGTATATCCTTTGCAGTTGTTGGGGGTACTTCCACATCTTTACCTGCTTCATTCTTTGTATACTACACTGGACTATTTCCATTCAAGACCACCAACCATTGTTCATAATCTGTATGGATCAAATATTCTTCCATCCTTATAGCCCATATTATATACTCACCTTTCTTCAGCATGGGAAGTTTCACAGATGACACCATGTGAGTGGTTTCTTGTACTGTTGATGTTGAAACTTTTACATCATCTCCTGCTATTGGAAAAGAAGGTTATTTTTCTTGTTATGTTTTTGTCTAGGGTTGTTTGGTGATGTTCTTCTTATTTAGAGTTTCTCAACAAGCTCTGATACCACTTGTTGATCCTAATGAATAGATCTTTCTAGCCTGTTAAGGGTGATAGCTAACTTGTGTAAACACAGATTAACTATAAGAGAAACAATGACTAAGAACAATATAAGTTATGCGGAATCTAACTTATACTGCTAAGAAGAACACAATTAACTAACTACGTATATTGATATAATCTGCCAAAGGTTACAGATTTTCTAACTATTGGATCACTAATAACTATGCCGCATAAGGTTCCTTTTATACACCAAGGAAACCCTAATGAGCTTTTCAAAATGCGTCTAGAGATCATGCATATCTATTCCTAACATTTCTCATGCATATCTCTAACTCTAACTAACATTCTGCATAAGCAGACTTAACTAAACATAAACAATATTAACTATACTACCAGTATTAACATCTTTATACTGGCAGACTTAACTACATACTATCAGAACTAACATACACACTACCAGAACTAACTAATATCACCAGTATTAACTTCATAATCATAATATATCCCAACAGTTACGAATCAGATGTTCTCTTCGAGGTACTTCACTCTGAAAACACTTATAATGATATGCTAAATCAAAGTGTGCAAGAGATGCCGTATTCTGAACAAACTCATCCTGTGAATTATCTAGAAAATGAGATAAAAATATCATTCCTTATTCTCAGTATCTGCTTGAAACACAAAATGCAGCTGTTCAGGATACAAATTCTTCTGCACAACAAGATGCCATGATATTATCTGTGTTTGAACAACTGTCAAATCAAGTAACTAATTGTAACAAGGTCAATAAGGATAATCGAATTGCCAATGAATCCTTATCTGCTGAGCTTGAAAGATACAAAGAACGGGTGAAATTGCTAGAAGAAAGACAAAATGTGGATTTAAGTACTCGAGAAAAGCTTATAATAGATGATATAATTCGAGAGAAAAATGCACAGTTTGTGGATTTTGAAAAAGAAATTAACTATCATAAACAAACTCTTTCTGAACAATCAAAGGAAAATGAATTGTTAACAAAAACATTTAATGTTTTCAAAATCAAATCCAAAGAAAAGGAAGCTAAGAATATTGATAAAGAAATTGCTTTGGAAAAGAAAGTTAAAGAACTGGACAATATTGTTTGTAAAATGGGTCAATCTGCGCAAACTGTGCATATGCTCATGAAACGACAAGTTTTCTATGATAACAACCTGAAACAAGCTCTTGGTTTTCAAAATCCTTTCTATATTAAGAAAGCTTAGCAGATTAGGCTAATGCTTTATGATGGTAGTGTTATTGCTAAGGAAACCAATGTGATTTCAATTGCTGATTCTGAAGAGACTTTGATGCTTGAGAAAGAGAGTCAATCCAAAATGCTTTTAAAACAAAGTGATCCAATGGTCTTAGAAAAGAAAGTTAACATTAAACCAATTAATTATGCTACGTTAAATCGATTATCTAAGGATTTTGGTAAACGTTTTGTCCCACAACAAGAACTGTCTGATGAACAAGCTTTCCGGTTATAAACTTCACACCCTAATACTAACCAATCTGCTTCTTCGCTTGTCAAAATTAAGGCTCCTCGGGAACTTCCTAAGGTAAGCCTGGTTAATACAAGCCTTAAAAAGCTTAAATACCATCTTGGACAATTTGACAATGTGGTGAAAAAGCGGATTACACCCGATGCTTTAACAGAAGGGGAATGGGGGTTTGAACACACTAAAGCTGTTTTTCTAAAAGAAATAATTCCATTTGTAAAGACCTTAAAAGACATATTTAATGTTTTTGATAAAGATCTTTTAAATGAGGTAACGGAAGTACAAACAGTTTTTAACCAGATGGAAGCTGCAGTTCAACAGTATTTTGTAGACAAACAGTGCTTTGAAATTCAAAAGAAACAATTTTTGATTGAAAACAATCGACTCTTGGATCAAATCATATCTCAAGATATTGTTTTGAATTCCTCGTTGGATATAAATACTTCTGTGAATGTGAATTCTTCTGTTGCTATGAATGATTCTGTGAATTATGTGGAAATGTGCAACAAGTGTCTCGAACTTGAAGCTGAGCTTATCAAACAACACAACATGGTTGAAAAAGATGAGTATAATAGACTTTCGAAAAGCTTTTCTAAACTTGAACAACACTGCATTTCTCTTGAACTTGCAATGCAACTCAATAAAGAAATTTTTCAAAAGAATAACACATCTGTGAACCAAACTGAACCTTCATTTGATCAATTGTTTGAATTGAACAATTTGAAAGCTGAGCTTCAAGCAAAAGACACAACAATCGAGAAGTTGAAGGCAAACATTAAACGTTTGAATAAAACTTCCACCACAAACAGTGTGAAAAAGGACATAGATGAGATTGAGACCATCAACATAGAACTGGAACATAGGGTGACAAAACTAATTGCTAAGAATGAGCATTTGAAACAGACTTATAAACAACTCTATGATTCAATTAAACCATCATGTGTTCGGGCTAAAGAACATGCTGAATCTTTAGTCAATCAATTAAATCAAAAGTCTGTTGAAATTACTGATTTAAATGCTCAACTCCAGGAAAAGGTTTTTGTCATAACAACATTAAAAAATGATCTTAGGAAATTCAAAGGAAAAGACATAGTTGACAATGCTGCCCAAGTGTCAAATGCTACCACTATTGCTCTAGGAATGTATAAGCTTGACCCAGTAACTTTGGCTCCTAAGGATAAGAATAATAGGGAAACTCACATATACTACCTTAAGCACACTATGGAACAAGCTGCTATTCTTAGGGAGATAGTTGAACAATCCAAATCACTAAACCCTTTAGATAGTGCATCTTACTCTGCCTGTAAGTATGTTAAGATGATTCAAGAGTTGCTAAGATATGTTAGAGAGACTTGCCCTGATATTCACAAACCCAGTAAGAAATTAGTTGTTGTCATGCCTATCAACAAAAAGAAAACAGTTAGATTTGCTGAACCCGTCATATCATCAAGCACATCCTAAAAATAGTTAGGCTCTTCCTAAACAAAGACCAAACAGACCACTAACAATTCTGTGTCAACTTCTACAGGAGTAAGCCGGTCTACTAAATCTAGCAGGTCAAAGTCTACAGACAATACAAAGAATGATAGGATCCTGCAGATTTCAAGTAGTACCCAGAAGAAGAATAAAGTAGAAGACCACTCTAGGATAGTTAAGTCTTGTTTGAATAAATCGAATTATGTTGTTGAACCATCTGGAAATGCAAATGTGCAACATTCCAAATTAAATACAAATTCTGAGCTAATGTGCGTTAAATATAATAGTTATATGTTTGATGCTAGACATGAATTGTGCTTTTTTGAATTTGTTTCTGATATGAATGCGAGTTCCAAATCTAAGTCTGTTGAGAAAGCTAAAAAGAAAGAAGAATGAAAACCTACAGGAAAAGTGTTTACTAAAATTGGATATAACTGGAGACCCAAAGGAAGGACTTTTACTTTAGTCGAAAATGCGTGCCTTTGAACTAGGATTACCACCACTAATAAAGTGCCTCTTAGGAACCCATTCATTTAGAAGTAACGGCACAAGAATTTGTAGTAACAAAGGTTTATACTAGGAGACCTAAGGTACCTAAGACTAATGGTTCTAATAGCAAACTTAAGATTGCAAAATCTGTGATTTCTAACAAAACAGAACCCGGTACATCTCAGGGATCCAATACTTCAGTTACCCCATCTTCTTCTTCTTCTGTCAATCTTAGGTTGTCCAAATTGTTTTGTGGTATTTGGACTCCGGATGCTCAAAGCACATGACCAGAGATCGCTCTCAGCTCACTAATTTCGTTCACAAGTTTCTTGGTACTGTCAAGTTCGGTAACGACCAGATTGCAAATATTATGGGGTATGGTGACTATCAGATAGGGAATATCACAATTTCAAGGGTTTATTATGTGGAAGGATTAGGACACAATCTATTCTCTATTGGTCAATTCTGCGACTTAGATATTAAAGTAGCTTTCAGAAAATACATGTGCTTTGTTCCTAATTTGGAAGGTGTTGATTTACTCTCAGGATCTTGGGAAACCAACCTTTATACATTGTCAATTGGGGATATGATAGCGTCTTCTCTAATATGTCTCTTGTCTAAAGCCTCAAAGACGAAATCCTGGTTATGGCACCGACGATTATCACATTTGAACTTTGGTGCTATTAATCATTTGGCTAAAAATGGTCTCGTACGAATTCTTCCCAAATTGAAATTTGAAAAAGATCATCTGTGTTCGGCATGTGCTATGGGCAAAAGCAAGAAACAATCACATAAACCTAAATATGAAAACACCAATCAGGAAAAGCTATATCTTTTGCACATGGATCTTTGCGGGCCTATGCGTGTTGCAAGTATAAATGGGAAAAAGTACATCCTCATCATTGTGGATGATTACTCTCGGTTTACATGGGTGAACTTTATAGCATCAAAGGATGAAGCTCCTGATTTCATAATCAAGTTTCTGAAGATGATACAAGTTAGATTAAGTGCACCTGTCAGGAACATTCGTAGTGATAATGGAACTAAGTTTGTTAATTAAACTCTGCGTAGCTATTATGAGAGTGTTGGTATCTCTCATGAAACATCGGTTGTGCGATCTCCACAACAAAATGGTGTCGTTGAAAGGCAAAATCGTAGTCTTGTTAAAGCCGCTCGAACAATGTTAATCTACGCAAAAGCTCCTTTATTTCTATGGGTCGAGGCAGTCGCTACCGCATGTTACACCCAAAACAGATCCATTATACGGCGTCGCCATGGAAAAACTCCTTATGAGCTCTTACATGACAGAAAACCCGATCTATCTTACCTTCATGTCCTTGGTGCACTTTGCTATCCAAACAATGATAGTGAGGATTTGGGCAAACTTTAAGCTAAAGCTGATATATTCATTTTCATTGGATATGCACCCAAGAAGAAAGCTTACCGTATCTACAACCGAAGTACCTAAAAAATCATTGAAACTATCCATGTCGATTTTTGATGAGCTGACGGCATTGGCTTCTGAACAACTCGGTTTAGGACTCGGGCTTTAATCAATAACTCCTGCAACATCCAGTCAGGGCTCGTTTCAAACCTTATTCCTCAACAACCTTGTACTCCACCACCAAGAGATGGTTGGGATTGTTTGTTCCAACCTATGTTCGATGAATACTTTAATCCTCCAACTATTGTTGTCTCTCCAGTTCCAGTCACTACTGCACCAAGAGCTGTTGATTTAGCCAATTTACCTGTGTCTACGTCAATTGACCAAGATGCACCATCAACAAGTATCCCATCCACACAAGATCAAGAACATTCTCTAATTATTTCTCAAAGTTTTGAAGAATCACCAAAAACACCACATTTTCATGATGATCCACTTCATGAAGACTCGACTTCTCAAGGATCATCATCTAATGTGAGACCAATCCACACTCCATTCGAATCACTTGGTAGATGGACTAAGGATCATCCTATAGCAAATGTAATCGGAGATCCTTCTCGTTCTGTCTCCACCAGAAAGCAACTACAGACTGATGCCATGTGGTGTTATTTTGATGCCTTCCTAACTTCAGTCGAACCAAAGAACTTCAAACAAGCAATGACCGAACCGTCATGGATCGATGCAATGCAAGAAGAAATTCATGAATTTGAAAGGCTACAAGTTTGGGAATTGGTGCCGTGTCTAGATAAAGTCATGTTGATCAAACTAAAATGGATTTATAAGGTCAAGACGGACGAATTTGGCAGGGTACTAAAGAATAAGGCTAGATTAGTTGCTCAGGGATTCAGGCAAGAGGAAGGAATCGATTTTGAGGAATCATTTGCACCGGTTGCAAGAATAGAGGCCATCCGTATCTTCGTAGCAAATGCAGCCAACAAGAATATGACAATTTTCCAAATGGATGTCAAAACGGCTTTCTTAAATGGCGAGCTCAAAGAAGAGGTCTACGTTTCTCAACCAGAAGGATTTGTGGATCAGGACAACCCATCGCATGTGTATAAGCTCAAAAAGGCCATGTACAGTCTTAAACAAGCACCACGTGCATGGTACGACATGCTGTCAAGTTTCCTCCTTTCATAATATGTCTCCAAAGGTATAGTTGATCTGACGCTCTTCACACGGAAAGCAGGACATGACTTATTACTGGTACAAATTTATGTTGACGATATTACTAATACTTCTATGTGTAATGAGTTTGCTAATCTGATGACCACTAAGTTCAAGATGTCGATGATGGGGCAAATGTCATTCTTTTTAGGATTACAAATCTCTCAAAGTTCCAGAGGCATCTTCTTAAACCAATCAAAATATGCTTCTGAAATTATTAAAAAATATGGTTTGCTAACTAGTGATATTGTAGACACACCTATGGTGGAAAAGAATAAACTGGATGAAGATCTATATCGGACACCTGTTGATGCTACACTTTACCGTGGCATGTTTGGATCCCTCATGTATCTAACATCCAGTAGACCTGACCTAATTTATGCAGTCTGCTTATGTGCTCGGTATCATGCAAAGCCTACCGAAAAGCACTTAAATGCTGTTAAATGGATCTTTTGATACCTAAAGGGAACCATTAACATGGGTCTCTGGTACTCCAAGGATACCGGTATGTCTCTAATAGCATTTGCAAATGCAGATCACGCAGGGTGTCAGGACACTAGACGCAGTACATCAGGAAGCGCTCAATTCTTAGGTGATAAACTTGTTAGCTGGTCTTTAAAGAAGCAAAAGAGCACTGCGATCTCGAGTACAGAGGCTGGATATATTTCCTTATCTGGGTGCTATGCTCAAATCCTATAGATGCGTTCACAGCTAACAGATTATGATTTTCAATTCAATAAGATTTCTTTGTACTGCGACAACAAAAGTGTGGTTGCTCTATGCTGCAACAACGTTTAACACTCAAGAGCCAAGCACATCGATATACGCTACCATTTTATAAAAGAGCAGGTGGAGAATGAAATAGTGGAACTTTACTTTGTTCGGACGGAATATCAATTGGCTGACATCTTTACCAAACCCTTGCCAAGAGAAAGATTTAATTTCCTGATCGAATAGCTCAGTATGAGAAGCATGTCTCTGGAAATGCTAAAACGTCTGACAGAGGAAGAGGATGAGTAAAGGTGGTTACTCGCAGTATATCCTGTATTATATGTACATAAGAAAACATAAAAACACAAAAATAATTTTCTTTTATATAAATTTTTCAAAAACAAAATTAAAAAAATTAAAAAATCAAAAAAATCAAAAAATATGTAGCTCTGGAATGTCTTCTGAAAATCGATAACATTTACGGCCTTAGAAATGTCATTTAATAATGATATGAGGTTGTAAATGAAGTTCGAGCAGAAGTTCAAAAGATTTTAAAACATGCCAAAATAGCTTGCTATTATTTCCGATAGCAACCCGGTCATCATCTTAAAGGCAAGTATTTCAAAAAGAAAACTTGACCTTAGAACGAGAAATTTATTTTTCTCGGGAATGAATTACTTCATATTCATTCAAAAGGCTTGTGCTTACTTTGCAGCACAACCCGCGCCTTATGTATTTCATAGGTGTACGTGTCAGTGCGCTTATGTGATAAAATAAGAGAAATCTTATTTTCTATGGTGTTGTTTTTCAGAATTAAATCATTAATATCAGAAAGTCACCAGAACATATTTTTCACAGACATTTGACCACTCAAACAATGACTACAACTCTTTAAATAGAAAACAGGTCATTGTTTAAGGGGGAGAAAATGTCAAATATCTTCTTCATAAAATCAGTTTGTGATAAATGGAAACGGTTTCAAACAATAACAGGTTAACAATTAAAGGGGAGTTAATTAAGTTTAACTTATGTGAAGCCTTAACTGTTATGTGTTTATGCCTTATAGGGAGCAAAGAGCAAAAATAAGTTGCTAGGAATAATAGTTAAAACTTCAGGGACTTAATATGCTAATTGTTAATCTTTGATTTGCCTTAGAAAACTTAATTAAGAAAAAAGGCATAAGGTCTAGTAGTTCAGGGGGCATTTGTGTTAAACTTTCAAAGTTCAAACACAAACACCCCCTTGCCTTGTCTTTTTCATAACCCACACACACAAACACTTTTTTAAAAATTTCCCTCTCCCCTCATTATACTCGAATATCTTCAAGATCACCAAACCAGCATTTTCAAGCTTAAGGTATAATTACAAGATTGTTCTCTACACCCTAAACGTCTCATTTCTCAAAGGAATTAGGGTAAAACTCATTTTTGCATTCGAAAACCCTAAAAATTGATTTAGGGTTCTTCAAATATAAAAGTGAGCAAAACCCTAAATTGATTGAGAGGTTTTAATCGTCTAAGGGTGTATAACACTCGCTTAAAACAGTTTTTCATTTGGTTAACTTATTATGTGATTCCCTTGATTTTTGTATGCGAATAGGTGGGAAAATGGGTAGAAATAGAAAATGTTGGTGGGTTTGTGGATAGTATGAGTTAGACTATATCCTTGTATGCATTAGATCCTTAAAATCCTTTGTTTGAACATAAATAAAACTTATGTATGAGATTTATGTGATTTCGAGTTCATTTTGAGCTTTGTGGCAAATTTTGTGGTTAATTCTTGTTGGAAATGGTTCATATAAAGTTATGTGTTGCTATGTTTCCTATTTGAATGATTTATGATGCTTAAAACACTAAGTTTAAAACTTTAAAAAACATAGTCGAATTAAGTATTGTTAATAGGAGGGGAATTAATCCTCCTCGAGGAGGCGAATTAATCCCCTCATTCAGGAGGCGGAGTAATTCCTTCTATTAGAGGCGAATTGATTTTTTTTCTTAAGGAGGCGATTTAGATCTTTCTCTTAAGGAGGTGAATTAGTCTTCTTACTTAAGGAGGAGAATTAACATGTTTCTTAAGGAGGCGAATTAGTTTTTGCTTAGGTATTCTCCTATGTGTGCTACATGTTTGCTTGTCTTAGTATACTTAATCCTTTGTAAATAATCTTAATTTTGCAATATAAAAGCATGCATGTCATTAAACAGAATGCCATATAGTGTCATATATAAACTTGCTTATATATAAACTGTATTGGAAAATTCTTAGCAGAACCATGTCTTCCAAAGCTCAACAAATTGCACTGGACAATGCCTTAGTTGCTCAAGAGAACCAACATGTCATTGGAAAGTGTAACATGAGGATCAATCCTTGAATGAAACCATAGGAATCTACTTATAAGTTGTAATAACTTAATTTACAACATTCTCAATCATATACAATCATTATTTCATCATTTTACTTCAACAATATGTAAATTGAATAAAAGAAACCCTAATTATGCCTTAATTGGAACTTTGAACCCGTTTACTCGTTTTTAACCATTTTTAATCCCGAACAATCAACCAAGAGCCATTGTCAACTCATAAAATGAGTTTAAAATTCAATATCTATCTTTATCTTGACAATATACAAAAGATTGAAGCCTAGAAAACCCTAATCCAATACGAGCCCTAATTCAAACCACGGCTTACTCTTTCCATTTCAACCCATTTTAGCTTAAAATACCAATCAAATTTCATTAGTAATCCCTTATACAATGTCAAGTATTAGTATTCAATCACCTTTGATCAAGATTACACGAATTATAAGCCAAGAAAACCAAAGAAACCCTAATCAAACCAAAAGTGAACCCGCGACCTTATTTACTCAATTTTGATCCGTTTTAACCCAAACCACTTGCTAATTTCCATTAATAATTCTTATTACAAACCTTAAGATCATATTTTAATCACTTCTTGATCAATGTCCACGAAATATAAACCAAAAACTTGAGTTCGAACCCTAGATACCAAAACAGACCCGCGACCCCTTTTTAGCAATTCTTACCCATTTTGAGGCCTTTCTCTTGAAAATAACTCTTGCACATGTAGGCCTAAGCTGCTTACACACCTGCTAACACAAATATCTTGCCTCCCTTGGTCACCAAGGAGGCCACATCACCTCCTTTTGAGTCATATCAGCCGCGGCATCCATCTAGGGTATCCACACCATCATACTAGCTTCCTAGCCTTCACAACTCATTCTATAGCTTCAACACATCTTACACTAGGCCTCCTATGTGTCACACATCAGATCTTATGAGTTACTTAACCTCCTTGGTCTCAAACTAGTATAAATAGGGACCTTATGTCTTCATTCCAATTTGCACCCAACTTCCTCTTCTATAACCCAAGTGAGCAACTATTCTCTGCTCCATTTGATCCTAGGATCATCTAAGAAGATCAAGCAAGCGAAGCTTTGAAGCCTTGAAGCCCCAGAGTCGTTATTCTAGGCGTACGAAGCTAAAAGTCCCGATTTTGACCCATTTTCAAGCTATAAGCTCAAACCCAGGTTCTATCGTCTTCATACCTGCTACTATACCTTTATAATGTTCATATGATCCTAAATAAACTCTTGTTAAAGTTTCATAACTCAATTCATGCTCATTTTCCATTTTGATCCAAAACCGTACACCCGAAACCCTAATTTCGCGTTTTTCTTAAAACTAAATGTTATAATGATTAAATATTGTTATAATCTATCCTAGCATGCTTAACTAATGTTAAAATAACCACTTTATTGATTAATGAAGGAATTTGAACTTAAAACCCACGCGTTTACGTTTTGAAACCCTAATTTGACCCGTTTTGCTTCCTAGCCTAACGAATCGTTATTTTAAACTTGCGTTACGTTAAAACTTCATATTTTAGTTTATTATAACTTATAAATATCTTTTGAAATGTTAAAATAAGCTTGCATGGCAATTTGGACATGTTTTGTAATTATAATCCATGCAAGGGGTATATATCGTAACTTTCTGAAATTAATAACTAGAAGGGCTGAATATGTCATTTTATCAAAGTTATAACTATAGGGGTCTATTATGTCACTTTTCAAAGTGCAAGGTTTACTTGGTATATCTTTTAAAGTTGAAGGACCAAAGTCGTAAAAGTGCAAACTCCAAGGGTAAATTCTGCCACTTTTCAAACTCAAGGGTCTAAAATGTAACATTTTGAAAAAGTATAAAATCATGTTTAAAACCTTACAAGACATAACTTTAATTAACGCTTCTCGTGCTTAACATTTCCAGATATTGATCAAAACGCTTAAAACCGATTATATCGTATCACAATACTAGGGAGCTTCATATTAAGAGGTTTCATCTTGGTATTACGTTCTGACTGAGTTGTTGGGTTTACGATTTAAAGTGCCCTAGCTCCTCAAACGTTTACTGAATGACTTCTGAATTATGATGGCCCGAACAGTGATACAATAATTCCAAACTCTTCAATCAAACTCATAACTCTTAAAACTAAAGTTCTAGAGTATAATCTTCCTAAGACTCAACATATTTACTCAGGTTGCGTGACGTGGCTGTTTATTATCATTTTACTATATCAACATTCCCCGGTTAAGATTGTGATAAGGTCGTCAGCTTTCATTTCAGAATATTTATTACAACTACCTACCAGGTGAGTTCATAGCCTCGCCTTTCAATCTTTTGAATGTTTTATAAACCTGTGATACCTGATATAAACCATGAATGCAAGTGTTTTCTAAATGTAAGATATCCAGATATATTATTGCCTAAGTAGCTTCCAGTGCCATTATTTCCTTATCATGAATCATTAATTACTTAAGACATAACTTTAATTAACGCTTCTCGTGCTTAACATTTCCAGATATGGATTAAAACGCTTAAAACCGATTATATCATATCACAATACTAGGGAGCTTCATATTAAGGAGTTTCATCTTGGTATTACGTTCTGACTGAGTTGTTGGGTTTACGATTTAAAGTGCCCTAGCTCCTCAAACGTTTACTGAATGACTTCTGAATTATGATGGCCCGAACAGTGATACAATAATTCCAAACTCTTCAATCAAACTCATAACTCTTAAACCAAAGTTCTAAAGTACAATCTTCCTAAGACTTGACATATTCTACTCAGGTTGTGTGACGTGGCTGTTTACTATTATTTTACTATATCAACATTCCCCGGTTAAGATTATGATAAGGTCGTCAGCTTTCATTTCAGAATATTTATTACCAGGTGAGTTCATAGCCTCGCTTTTCAATCTTTTGAATGTTTTATAAACCCGCGAGGGGGATACATGCTTGTTACAAACTCTTTTATATACTCATAACAATGTGATTACTTTTCAAAGGTTTAATGAATTCATAATCCCATATTTCAATCTTTTGAATACTTTATAAACCTGTAATACCTACTATAAACCATGAATGCAAGTGTTTTTCCAACTGTATGCTATCCAGATATATTATTGCCTAAGTAGCTTCCAGTGCCATTATTTCCATATCATGAATCATTAATTACTTGCATTGCAAGTGAACGCGAATATTGTGAATAGATCTATTGGGGGTGACGGCTCCCGTTTGTTTACCCGTGCCTGGGGTAGCCAAACTCATAATATTTGTCCTAATAGATAA